>JBBPDC010146920.1:0-22481 GCA_037974485.1 Hemigrammopetersius urotaenia
GAATATCGGATTTTAAAACCAACAAATATTTGTATCGGTATCGGCCTTCAAAATCCTTTATCGGTCGGGCTCTACTATAGATATATATTTTAAGTTAAGTGAATTACTGGAAACACAAATTGAGGTTAGGAGTCTGTAATTGTATGTGATAGAGATCAGTAGTAGAATAGTAGAGCAGTAATGTTGACATAAGTAGTGATATTTCATATGGTGCATGTAATAAGATAATGCACATAATGATAATGACTGGGTTTCTGTTACTGGGGGAGCTTTAGATCATTTAGTGAGAAGTAGGACTTAAATTGGCATAGCTATAGCTGTGGTGATCCCAATAATAGCATTATAAATTCAGATTTGAGGTTTATAGTGACCAAAACCCTCTGTGATCACTGACCCAGGCCTCATTAGCAACTTAAACATAATGTGCTTTTGGCTAGCCATGTCTGATTTCACTTAATTTGCTATAACATGAGAAAAGTAGGCGTTTATAATCTCCGAACTGGAAGATTTCCCAGCCTTATGTAAAGACAAATGTTAAGAAAATACAAGCCCCAGTTTTCCTTCACTGTATTTGTCAAATATCATTCTAATTGCTTATAAGGGCTTTCAATATCCCGCACTTGCCCTGACAAGTTCATAGTCCATGAATAAAATCACTGAACCAAGCAGGAACACTTTCCGAGCTCTGAGAAAAGGAAGTCATGCTGGTGCCCTTGCTGCAGGCTTTCGTATTCAGCTCTTGACTAACTCCCGTTTAGTGCAAGGGCTTGTAAGCAAACCCATGAGTTTTGTGAGAATAAGAAATGACTTGCATTTTAAAAGCTAGTCAGCATGTTTTTATGCATGTCAGGAGGTGGCAAGGCCATCCATTAGGCACCTGTTCATGCTATAAAACTGAAAGGAAAGAGGAGAACAGTGACATTTAATCATGGGCATTGTCATAATATGCTTTCCCAGTTGTATCATGGGTATAACTTTAGAACATTTGAACATTAAACAGTGCATATATGGAAGACTAGAATTATAAATCTGAAATAAATGATAAAATGGGAGACATTTCGTGTTGATTTATGAGTATTAAACATGTTTTGTAACATTCAATCAGACCTAGGAGGCATCAAAACCTCTTAACCCCCACACCAGGTCCGAGTCTAAATAATATGTATACATACACATATGGTACTGTGCAAAAGTTCCGAGCCATCCCTCATATCTTCATATTTTGTTTCCAAATATCCAGACTTTCTTGTATGCTTATTGTAGTCGTGAGGAACCGTTCTCCAGGCTTCCTGAAGGACTTTCAAAGACTTTCATTTTCAGTCCAGTCCCTGAACCTGTCCGGTTTCAGAGGAATGTTTCTGTTGGTTAAGACACACAGTGACCTTCGTATGAATCATTCAAGAAGAAGAAAGAGCCTCTAACTGAAGTCCTGAACCAGTGAAGAACCAGGAGCAGATGATTCCAGATGATCAGGCGGTGATCAGTATACTGGTAATGCTGAGTGGGCGGAGCTCCTTTATCTAGACTCCTTGTATCTTTAGGCACTTTGCAGCCTGTCACAGTAACACATTTATTAAAACATTGGTTCTAGTGTCTTTAAATAAGTCTACTCAGTATTCCAATGATAAGAGTTTGACAGGAATAAAACAAGGTGATTCAAAGCAAAATAGAAAGAACTTCGTCCGACTTGGAGTCATAACACCCTAAGAGGGCATGAATCAATAATGTTTGTTTATTTAAGCTTAAGCTGCTTCTGTTTGGGAGCTATAAAATAACGACAGCTAGGCGGAAAGGCAATAATCTTGTACTTTAATTGACGCATAAAATTAATAAATGTAAATTCCAGTTATTTATATGGTAATTTTATGATCATGACAGACATTGTTATAAAATCGACGCACTGTTTAGCCCATTGATGATTAATATGAAAATGAACAGGGCAGAGGAGCTCAATATATCTATAAAAGATTGCGAGGAGCATTTTATGGCATCTTTTAAAGTAGCCCAACTCCGAGTCTTGAGTGGTATTTCTGAATCAGTTAAGTCAGCTTTGTTCTTTAAGGGGGAACTAAAGCTTGGGCCTGGATTAAGATTAAAGAACAGCATCCTAATGAGTTCACTACAGTTATGAAATCTGTCCTGAGGCAGTAAAGGGGTGTTGTGTTGTCCATGGATTATGGAGCAGTTTTTCATTGTATCTAAATGAGTCTGTTGCTTTATTGAATGGAAAGAATTAGACTCTGCACAATTAACTCTGATTAGCAGCAGGGTGGACCACCATCTGGATCTCTGAATATCAGCTATATGAGGCTATGCTACGTGGTTCTTCACTGTAAGAAGCGAACCTGGAGCTGGTTTTCCTGATTCCACAGATTCTAACTGAAGCCAGAATGTTACTCATGCCTGCACCTACTCTGAAAATCTCATTAATGTTTCTTGGCTTCCAACAGTGAAAGGCCTTATTGTGTAAGTGATGAAGGTGCAAGACAGGACAGACCTTGTGTGACGTTACGCCCTTAAGAACTTTATATGATCCTCAGGCATCAGGACGAGGCTCTAAATCTTGGAAGTGTTTGCTACCTGTTTGTTTTTCAGTCAGGATTTGTCTCAGATAAGCAATAAATATGCGGACTATTTGGATGCTTTTGGCTCAGCACTTTGATTTGACAGTGACCTACATATGAACCATTCAAGCAAACAAATCATGTAGCTTAGTGAAGAACCAGGTGCAGATGATTCCAGATGATCAGGCGGTGATCAGTATTAGGGCTGTACGATATATCGCAAAAGACTGACTGAACTGCTATAAATTGTGTTTATCCAAAACTCTTCACCCAGTGCCACAGAGAAGAGGGCAAAAAAATCACTGACTAATAACATACTATAATTTAAATTATAAAAAAAAAAAAAAATCCTGATTTTTTCTACAATGTTCAGTGGTTCAAATGTTTTATGGGAGGCATTAAAATGCTCTGTTTAAATAAATTCTTTAAAAAGAAACATGTTGGAGTGGAAGTATTGCATTTCATTTTTTTCTGCATAGACTAGTCAGCGTCTGGAGTCTCTGTTACCCGCAAATCCACAGCAGAAAAACATTAGCACTATAAAAGCGTAGTTTTTACTTAATTATCGCTTGTGATATCAGCATCGCAACGCTCAACAACAGTATCGCATATCACGCGTTTTCCTAATATCGTGCAGCCCTAATCAATATACTGGTGGTGCTGAATGCTGAGTGGTTGGAACTCCTTTATCCAGGCTCCTTGTATCTTTAGGCACTTTGCAGCCTGTCACAATAAAACAATGGTTCCCATTTCTTTCAAAATGGCAAATATAAGACAGTTTGAAAGAAAATATTATTTTTGCACCAACATAGTGATTCAAAGCAAAATATAAAGAAATGTAGGGTGGCAGGACTTATTGTATTGTGACATCATATTATCACGATAATAATAACTATATTGCCATTATCCAGCTCTACTGGAAAGATTGTGACGCTGTAGCAGGGTTTTTTCTGAGAAATGTTCCAAAACAGGCCATGCAGGAACCTCCTGGCCTGGATAGTCTATTTTAAATTCATATCTCAAGTCCAGCACAAATCCAATAACTGCTGTGTGGATGAGATGAGCTGGCTGGTCCTGATTTCATCTCTCTCTGGTTTTCTAGTATCTTCTCACAGAAGGTTTTCATCATGTTTTAAAAAAAGAAAGAAAATGGTAATATATGATTGCTTGGAAAAGACAAGTTTAATAACACATTCTCTAAATGCATGAGACTCTTGTCTCTTCTCCAGTTCCAGGTTTCCCCCTCACCATTAGGTTTCTGCTTATCTACACAACACCTGCACTGTTTCTCAAGGTGTGCGTACACTTAAACTGAACTTCTGTTACTCCATTAAACATTTCTGCATTCGTGTAGGCTGGAGGCTATACAGAAGTAAAACTCTACTCGTACTTGGAGGGCTGAGTTTATTGTGAGCATAAGGCATAAGTGCCGAGCTCTGTGCAGTGTCTTCTCCTGCAGGTTGACACTAAAGGCCCTGTGTGTACCAGCCATAATAGCGGAGCCTGTCTGACATGTTATGAGTAGGTGAGGAGAGAGACTCTGACAAGACTCAATGTGTTAACTGAAAAATGGAGGCAGCTCTACACACACACACACACACACATACAAGTAAAGAAATGGGAGTTCTGCATGTGAGAGGAGTTCGTATCCTGCTAATGGGTGCTGTCTGCAGATACTGTAGTTTATGGCACAAGGAACCATACTGTACCATGAACAAATATTTTTCCGTTACAAATAATGTGACAAGGTCTGGAGCCATACTACAAGCGTGCAGAATCGCTGCTTTCTGATGGGTTGTAATGTTTTCATCACAACATTGGAAACAGTTAGCTGGGTTACGTTTTCATCACACAGCTAAAGAATGCAGAGGGCAAATTTAAAACTCAACCAAACCTATAAAATAATGAAAACGAAAGCAGTTCTGACAGAAAAAAAACTTTTCGTCGGTTTGACTCCATGGACATGGTTTTAGGATGTCTGGTCATAAACTGTGGGAGAGAATTGCATATCTGAAACTCTGGAACCGGGCTGAGACAGTTTAGGTGCAGCCTGGTTCCTGTAGACTTGGGAAAAGCGCCATTAGATTTGCCTTACAGTCACTTTTTTTCTTTTCAGCGTATTTTCATGTATTTTCAGCCTCAGGCACCTCTCATGTAAACTGTACACTGAAATGTTCACATCTCTCAGAATTTCAGCTGCTTCCTACAGCTATCCATGCTGGTCCAATGGAAAATGATTGTTTATGCCCTTATTTATAAGACTTTTCTACCAACAGGGACCCAGTTCTCATGAATACTGTTTTCTTTGAAGCTAGATGCCATCCGGCAAACCAGCCCACTTTCCTCCATTTGAACAGAAGCGTTGTAATCAAGTACGCATCGCCATTAGTAATTGGTCCATCAGTGTGTCCGTTTGTGGTCTAGAGGGTTGGTGTGGTGGTGTGCATGCGATTTCATCGTCTGGAGGTTCATCGACTTAATGTTGAGGATTTTTTGTTTGTCAATGTGGAGGTCATGAGTGATTTTGTTTTGTCAACTGGAGGTGATTCTTTTTAGTTTTCTGGCCATGGAGAAATATTAGCAGGAAAAACACTGGTCCATGCTTGCTTTTTGGGATGTAAACGCATACCTGCAGTAACAGAACAAAAGCTTGTAGGTCATCACTGCGATACTAATAAAGAAAGTGTAGAGAGGAACGTCCACTCATCTCACTGGGGCTAAACAGTTTATCATCTTTTAATTAATCAAAAGTCTAATTGATTTTGGCCTAAAACCTTGTGTTTTTGATGAGCCCATATTCCACATTTTCCTTTTTTTCCATTTTTATCCCTTAGAATTAAGTTGGCTAAGTCTTTGTTACTGTGAGTTCCAGACTTGTATATGCAAATGATCTTATTTCTGATTGGTAGCCTTTCATTGTAGCAACACAGGGACTGAAACTGTCCTTGGAAGTTCAGCGTGTGACTACACTGCTGTCAGGAAACATGTTATTGTGTTGGTTTTGCAGTTAGTTTCCACACATGGGTTATATGGATTAGGGAGAGAATGTACATTTTGAAACTTTAACAGTATTTACATACTTCAAACACTTCAAATGAAAGAAAATAGATGATATAGGGCTTTTAATATAATGTAAGGTACACAACCACAATACGTAGGAGTTATATCGTAATACTGATATTTTGTTATATCGCGCAGACCTAGAACCAACATTTCAGGTTTCAAACCAATTTATTTTTGGTCAGAATGGCTCAGAATTTGGTAAACTCAGAGGATGCCAGAGAAGAAGCAGAAAAGGCTTAGTCTGCTGCCGTTTGTGGCGCAGCTGGTCTACCTCCAGGCAAATGGCACCGCCTAGGAGGAAGAGACAGACCGATAAAGAGGGAGATGTGAAAAACAGAAGATTAATAGTAAGAGGAATTAATAAAAGAGGGTGGACTAAGAGCAATAGTCTTATTATAAGACCCTTTTTAGTTCCACAGGTGGGAAATTTGCATTGTTGCAGCAGTGAGGTGGACAGAACTGAAAAGAAAGCAGAAGCAATAGAAATAAAAACTATACAATATATTAGTATAACCGGTATCTTCAGATGCTTAGTAGTAGACAATGAATGATTCACAGTCATATTGCACCAGGGATACTGCACATCATGTGCCGTTTTCTTATTGGGTGCAAAGTCATTATTATGTGCATCATCTTATTATTAAGTGCAGCATGTGGAATATCACTACGTAAAGCAATATTACTATTCTACTACTGATCTCTGTTACAGCAATAACAGACTCCTAACCACTATTTGTGTTACTATTAATTCGCTTTATTTATCTTTATTACTACCGCAGCATTTGTGTATGTAGTATAGTGTTATTTATATTTTATATTTTACATTGTTCTTGTCTTTTTGTGTCGATGCAATCGTAGCATTAGTGATTTCCTCCAGGATCAATAGAGTTTTCTGATTCTGATTCTGAAAGACTAGTCCTCTTATTCAGGATCAAAAAACGAGAGCTGGAAAAACGCCAGAACTTCCACAGGAGCGTCTTTACCGTGGGCCACCTGTAACAAAGCACACAGGCCTGGTTTGTTTGAGAACACTCAGCCTGCTATGTGCAAGTTTAGGAACCCCTTCAGCGCTCACATTTATGAGCCTTCTGATGTCCGTACATGGTTCTGTTCAGCGGGAACAGTGATTCATTGTAACTTCTCAGGAAAGTCCTGCATGTGGGACCAGGTTAAGTCCCAGGTTAGATCTCCTTAGCACTCACTCCTGCTTTAAAGAGACTGGAGGAGCTGAGCTGGGTTTGGCAAACAGACTTTCCTCTTCATTTGGGCTCAGTTTCGCTGGCAGCTGTAATTGTTTTAACCTCAGTCACAAACTGTCCTCTTTCATTTCGTTCTGGTTATCATTTCTTAACCATAAAAGATTGAATTGACCTTTCTGCAAAACCACATAGCCTCCTTCATAGAAAACTTGAAGCAGCTGGATAAAAATACACACATTACCACTTCAGATTATTGTAGAATGATGTGGGGGAGCTCTGCTGGCTTTCTTGTCGATAAAATGTCTATTGAAGGGCACAACTCCATTCTTCAGTGAGCTCAAACTAAGGAATTTGCAAGAATCTTGTCAATTATGTAATTAAAGTCTGCAGTGACTAGAAGGAAATCTACAGGACCAGAGTTGGTGGTCTATCAAACTGTCTTATCTTTGGCATATTTAGTCGATTAAATGAAAGAAGTGGGAACAAATGTTTTGATGCGACAGGTTGCAAAGTGCCTAAAAATACAAGGAGCCAACCACTCAGCATTCAGCACCACCAGTATACTGATCACCGCCTGATCATCTGCTCCTGGTTCTTCACTGGTTCAGGACTTCAGTTAGATGTGCTTTGTTATGATTGAATGATTCATATGTAGATCACTGTCTGGCTGGGTGAATGATTTATACTGCTGTCCTCAGTTTCTTTATTAATAATATAAAATTATTACTAACCATCTTTTGATTCTAGTGGTTATTTCATAAAATAACTCGGAAATCCTATTTGCTTCACAATTATCTTTTTTTTTTTTTTTTGCTTCTTTCTCTTTTACAACCTGTCCACTAAAACAAAGGGTCTCTGCTTCCGTGACTTAAAAAATCGTGTAAACTTACGGGACTGACTGAAAATAAGAACAGTACGATTACATACAGACACACACTCTTAGTAGCGTTCAAAAGTTTTGAATCACTTTTCATATTAAGATGTTTGTACAGTTACTTACATTATTAGACTTCAGTGATCTCTTTAAACTCCACTATACTGCCTTTATATTCCACTAAACTGCCTTTTTAGTATTAAAAACATTGATCACAAACTTTTGAATGCTGCAGTAGATGGAAACCTAAACCAGCACTGCTGGCTCCAGACTCTGACTGCAGACTGATGCACATTTACAGGGCTATAGACAAAGCACTAACAGATGCTTGTGTTTCACTGTGATCAGAGCTCCTGATAATCCTGGCATCAGCAGCACCTTATAGCCCCCATCCGAATCTACAGCTCAGCACTGAGCAGGGGAACCGGCCTCCAAATATCGACTGCTAACCCACACATCCCTCAGCTGTTTTGGGCCTGTGATTAGTAGAGATGGGAATCACTAGTGTCCTTCTGATACAATACTATCACGATACCTATCTACCTGATCGATATGTATTGCAATTCTGTAAGTTTTGCTTTTTTTATATATATATCCATATTTGATACAAATTTTTTTTTTTACAATTTTAAAAGCTTCAACCATTTAAAAAAGTTTTGCTGAAATTTTATTCAATAGTTGCACAGCTGAACTAAACATGAGTAAATGTAGAAAATTCCAAATAACGATTTTCCCCCTCAAATAACACCGAAACGGTATGAATTTTATCTTAAAATTAGAAGTTAACAAAAAGCTCCCAACACTTGGGATTCTATGCAACCTGCCAGTTTTGAGCACTGCCTGTCAGATTACAGAAAAACTGCAACGCAACTGCATCTTGTTACAGTGTCCCGGGGTTAAGGGGTGGAGGATATAAGACCACAACTGAACAATCGGTTCTTGAAGTTAATGTTTTGGATCCACAACATTGAGTTACAGACATTTGGTTTGCATCAGCTTGGTGAACACCGTCCTAATTCATCTTAAACCGAAATGTTAATATTATGTTAATATTATTAATATTAATATTATTATAATAGGTCTATAGGCTACAAAACATGTTCATGAAGTTCTTTGCACAGAATCGCTCTCACATAAAGAGAGTATTCTTCTCAGTTTTGTTCCCTTTCAAAACGTTCTGTTCCAAGGCTCTTTCCCTTTTATGCAAATAAGCTGTTGCTGGCCACACCCCTTACACACCCGCTACACGCTAGTTCATACTTAACTGTGATAGAGACACAAAAGTCATTATTTGAAAGTACTTGCCTCTCCCTCATTTTCTGTCTTGTCATGGACAGTAGGTACAGATTCCCCACAGTGCTGAAGTTGGCTCCTTATTCAAATTTTTTTGTTCCACCTTAAATAGCAATATTTAAGGAAGAACGAAACCGATTGTTCCTGGGACACGGCCAGGATTTGTGCTGTTCTTTGCAGCAACAACACAGCGCTTAATGTGTGACTTGCCTTTGCCTGTACCCCCTGCGCTCAGCTTATCCGTGCTCATAAAACTAGCAGACAAAACGGTGGACCTTTAACTAATCTGGTGGGTGGGGTCTTGACAGATGACCTATGCAAATTTGCCCAGTGGAACTTCACACTGGGCCCTCTGTCCAAACAGCTCATTTTGAAAGGGCCTGAAACTATAAAGAATAAAGCTAGTGAGCTCTCTGTGTGAGAGTGATTTTGTGAGATATCTTTATGTGAGAGTGATTTTGTGAGATATCTTTATGTGAGAGTGATTTTGTGAGATATCTTTATGTGAGAGTGATTTTGTGCAAATGAACATGTTTTGTGGCCCATAGAGCCATTATAACTAAAGTGAGTTTTGCATAATATGTCCACTTTAATTCACCTTGCCAGGGGACAAACGGTCCCTTTGCAGATGGCTGTGATGTTTTTAAAGAATGAGGACTTAAGGCTTAGGCAGTGAGACCCTAATACATTAGCTCCGAGATGTGAGTCAAAGCAGCTTTGCAAAGCAGAGGACTGTATTACACAAGGACACTTAGAATTAAGATGGATTGGTTCCCGTTACTTCAATGACCATTGAAAGTTCAGTGCATTCACAGATGTCAAGAATCAATTTTCACAGCTGTATATTCCACCTCAGCACTCGTCACTTTCATTCAAATGGTAATTGGTCGATAAGTGGTTGTACTTGGGTCCAGCAGTCATGAGCCCAGCAGTGATTGACATCTACTGAAAACATGCTCACCTCGACCATTAATTGTTTAAATTGCTGTTGACTCAACTTGCTTTGGTCTCCTGGAAATTGGGGTGGAGCTAACTGCAATGACCTTTCTTGACCTCTACTACACTCATGACTTAAGTAGTTCAGAATAACAGTCCTGACCCATCGTTGGATGTTTTTCACTCCATGTATCTTTTGAAAGACCACTTCACCTAGATCTGTGGTTTCTAAGAAGAATGCACCAATAAAGGCACTTTTCCATGGAAGCGTGCTGTACCGAAACTATACTGCGATGACACAGAAGAAGCAGCAAGCTTTGGTTTTCCAGTGTATCTCAGCCCAGTAACAGAGTTTCTGACTCAGTTCTCTCCCACAGTTTATGACCGGTCGCCCCAAAACTGCGTCCATGGAGTCGAACCAGCGGAAGGTTTTTCTGTCAGAGCCGCTTTTGTCATTGTGTGTTTATAATTTATCTCTTTTGAGTTTTATTCTTTCTCGCCATTCTTTATCCGTGGGATAAAAACCCAACCCAGCGAACTTCTTAGTGATGTCCTGGATCACCTGCGCATTTCTGTCAGGGTTAAGGGTCAATTTGCCAGCATTTGTGATGACATTTCAATCCATCAGAAAGCAGTGGCGCTCCGCTGCGGCCCATTTGTAGCCCTGTCGTCGAGCCTCTTGTGTACGGGTCACTTTATTTGAAAAACATTTGCTTGCAATACAGCACGGTTCTTTGCACCAGTGGAAAAGCGCCATTGGTGACCTTCTATCATTGTGCATTTCACAATCCATAAGATATTTGAATCGTTAATTTCACTCAGTACAGGTTCATGGTGCAAAGATATGTACTTCTACTACAATGCATCGATTCCTCATTCATGTAGAATTGTTATTGATTTATATTATATTTTAAATAAAAAGTTGTAAAAGCTTCACATGGCCATCTACATTTATTTATAACAAAGTACTTCACTCTTTTTTAAGTTTTCCAATGTGCCACCGTCCATTAGATGTGTCTCTTCCACACCTGTCTCTGTTGACGTCCAGTGACTTGCAGTAGTTGTTCATCCGGAGGGCGAGCGTTACATAAACGCATTAAAGCCATAGCATGATAGCTGGTGCGTGTCAGGCCCCATGTTGAGAGCCTGTAGATATTTATAGCCTCCAAACTAGCACCTGATACAAAGTTCTTGTTTGTCTATAAGCAGAGGGTTGCCAGGGTAACAAGGTGATGTCTCCATTTCACCTCTCGTCTCCACCGTCACAGACTTTTTAAACCTTAGGGCCTGAGCCATAAAGCGATTTATCAATATTACATAGTTTTATTGATGAGATGACGCAGTTTCATTCTGTTTCTCGATCCAGTAATTTCAGTAAAGGCTGGAACTACTTCTCCTCTGGATCACTGGATGGCAATGTGTGTTCAATCATGGAAACTGGTCCTCAGTTTAAGGCCTCTTGTTCTCCACCAGTCAAACTGTTCCAGAATGTTCCTTGCATTTACATTATTCTACAGTGTTCTCAATCATTCTAACTGTTCTAGAGTGTTTCTCCCCATTCACTGTTGGAGAATGTTCCTCACCATTCTGATTGTTCTATAATGTTTTGTCCCGTTCACGCTGATCTAGAATGCTCTCCCCATTTTCACTGTTTTAAAATAGTCTCTCTATTCACTAGAAGGTTCATTCATTAACAGAGTTTGAATGTCCTTGCCTTTCTTGTTCTAAAATGTTCTAAGCCATCGAAGGCGTCCAGCGTGTGTGTGTCTGTTGGATCGGTGTGAAAAGGCCTGATGAAAATGCGTCTGCCCTGTGGCCGTGTTCCAGTTCCTCACGAGTGTCTCCCCAGTGTTATCGATTCTCCCCTCAGAGAGCTATTTAGAGTTTCCCCCAGCGAGAGATTGGATTCCGCTTATGGAAGGCAGTAGGAAGTGCTCACACGTCTCTTTGGGGACTCCTCAGTGTCCATTCTGATCTGGAAGCGCTCCAGATCCAGGCCGCCTGCTGAGGGGGCTGAATGAGAGAGCACTGATTGATGAGCCGAGGCAGAAACGAGGCGACAGGTCTGTCAGGACTCGCCACTGAGTCAGAGTCCGAGAACCGAAATAGTGTGTGGCTATTTTTAGCTGAAGTGGAGCAAAAGGTGGGGCTGTTATTTTTTGCTCTGGAGAGTTTTCTGTTGCTGTTTTCATAGCTCTGCAGGCCTCGCACTCCTGGGACGTCCAGTTCGCCATCCTTTGCACAGAGCCTGCAAAGTGCGTCAGCCAATTTGGCATCGAGATTTACCTGCCGTCATGTTTCACAGTGCACATAATCCAGAGTAAATGGTATTTTGGTCATTGCCTGGAGCCTCTGAGCGGAGCTGGGGTTCATTAACAGTGTCAGATGGGCAGACCATCCATTTCACTGGAAACGCAGGACCTAATTTGCACCGGAGATGATGGTCTTAAAATGTAGAGCTGACACTGTCATATATCAAGACAAGCCTGAGACAGGTGTGATGATGTGGGCATGATTAATTGAATCACTGATCTATTAATTGGTGTATTCATTTATGTAAATAAGATTAAATTGCTTGTTAGCTACATTGGCATCCATCAAATGTATCTCTACTGACCACCTACATTTGAACTAGGGGATCAGTAGTAAACTGTTCGAGTGTTTTCTCCCATTCACACTGTTTTAGAATGTTTTCCCCATTTAACCTGTTCTAGAACATTTTCCACCGTTCAGACTGTTCTAGATTGTTTTCCTCAACTCTTAACTGTTCTGCAACGTTCTCCACTGTTCACACCGTTTTAGAACATTCTCCCTATTGAAACTGTTCTAGCACATTCCCCACCATTCAGTCAGTTCTAGAATGTTTCTCCCATTCAGTCAGTTCTTGAATGTTCCTCACATTCACATGATTTTAGAAGGTTCTCAACCATTCAGACCGTTCTAGAACGTGTTTTTCCCATTCGAAATAATTTCGAATGTTCTCCACCATTCAAACCGGTGTAGGATTTTTCCTCCCACTGGTCTTGTTTTAGAATGTTATGCATGTTCACAACAAAGACATTTTTTTCCGGATTATCTCATTTAAAGTGGTGTATTGCACTGATTAGTGCAGGACAGAAGCTGGACGATAGTAAACACAGCCTGACCTGAACAGACCGGACGAGACCTTTTAAAGTCGTCAACGGAAGCTGATTGGTGGTTGGCAGCCGGTTCTGTTGCCGTGGAGACTGATCACGCCGAGCAGCAGGCTTTTGTTTGCTCATCCCGGCGCTGTGACTGCAGCGTGTGCTGTCGCTGTGCATCATGCTAATTATTCATTGTTGCACACAGTGATCTCCCAGTGTGAACTTATTTTACCTCATCAGGACCAGCACAGACAGACCTACAAAACGACAGCTTCAGCTACGATAATGACTATTGTTCTCTAGTGAACATGGGAAATGTAGTATTAGGCTAAAAGTCACCTTTTTGGTGTTTTGGAACACTTTCCTACACTCAATCAGCAAATCACCATCGTTTTTGTTCAGCAAGCTTTGAATAAGTTGAGTATTTTCGGAGGGTGAATGCACATGTTTGTCATCTTAAGTGCTCCTTATATCACCATTTCTCAGCTACTGAACAAAAGACAGTCCCCCAAACAAAAAGATCTATTTGCCTTGGTTTTTTTCCAGTATGCTATGTAATAATACAAAAAGGGTGTAGGGTTGATTTTGACATTGATGGAGACACCAAAGCGGTAACTTTACTCCAGCTGTAGTGCAGCCGCTAACATCTTTCATACATTAGCATCAAAGTACATATGGTGGAACCTACAGGCTGGAACTGTCATCCATGTAACCGATAATGCAGTACTGTACTCACAGAACACAATCATTTATTTTAATTTGTCGTCTGACTAGAACCTTGTAGTACATTTTAAGGCAGGTACTCTTACTGCTGAGGAATAAAAGGAAGAAATTCTGCTTTGGGATGGAATAGCAGGACACTGTTGATTTGATGTACGTTTGATGTGGCTCGTGTGTTTTCTTGGCCCTCAGGAACAGGAGACGTGGTGGCCATCATGATCCCTGAGCCGAAAGGGCGGGAGATTGTGGCCCTGCTGGAGAAGAACGTGACCGTGGTCATGCACATCACTATCGGCACACGGAACCTGCAGAAATACGTGAGCCGCACCTCCGTGGTCTTCGTCTCCATCTCCTTCATCGTCCTCATGATCATCTCCTTGGCCTGGCTCGTCTTCTACTACATCCAGCGCTTCCGCTACGCTAACGCACGAGACCGCAACCAGGTATACACACACACACACACACACACACACACACACACATACATTCGCATCTCATCTCTTAGATGGAAAACGTTCTTAGCTTTAATGTGTCTAACTGCAACAAAATTGAATCCCAAGAAGGATAAAATATTAGTGATGCAATTTTACTGCTCTGTATATAATGATCTTGATAATTGATCCCATGATCAGTTAAGCTCCGCCCATTTATGCACTTATTCATCAACACCTTTAGTTGGTAAAAATGAGACTTTTGTTGGATTACATGAAGATCTCAATTCATCAAAACACTCAGTTACTCACCTGGAGCTGTGATTGTTCGCCCTGTCAGAAACACTGTGATTGGTTGAACCCCCATTTGCATGTCAGTATTGCAGTGACAGGTATTGCAATTAACAGACATAATATTGCAGCACTAATGACAAGTCATTTGAGACTAAGTACAGTTGAATACAGAAGAACCTTTCTAGCTTCTTCATGCTTCTTCTTCCAAGTGTCATTTTGTGATCTACTCCTTGACTGCTTGTGTTCTTTGTTGTATTGATTCTGATCTTCTTTTGGGGAGGGTCTCATTACTACAAAACTATTCTGAGGTTATAGCATACCTTTATCATACCTTTATTATGAACATCATTTGGTTTAGTGTGAAAATTATGAATACTGGTGTGAAAACTGGCAGATTTTTAGGAGTATGTTTGAAAGAAAGACAGGACCTTATTCATATCTTATGTGTAATATAGTAATAAAGTAAAGCCCAAACTGTGAATATCTACTTGATCACATTATTTTTATTATTATTTTAATTATTAGTAGTCGTAGTAATTAGTGTAGTAATTGGAAACATCTGTACTGTTCTGTCCATCATAAAGTGATCACACAGCATATATTTGGAATAGTTTAAAGCGAAATAAAGATGAGAAAAGGGGTTTACAAGATTTCTCTACAACAGAAGAGATGTACTCGCACCAGTCAGAGGTAAATATTTACCGTCCAGTTTTGAGCTCCAGGTAATGTTTGTGTTCCCTTTTCATTGATTTACAACACAAATAACTTCTGTTTGGTCATCTGTGGCAGTGTTATTTTTAGACCTCAGCGCAGCTTAAAACATAGATCAGCAGTGTCCGTTCAAGTCCCAAATGACTGCAGGGCTGCAGAGTCTGGAGCTTCTCCTGCTGTAACAGACTTTATGATTGGTGTCAGCAATCACACTGTTGTTCTTCTCAAGTTTTATTATTGTTAGTATTATTACGTTTTTTGTTGTTGTTATTATTATTGTTGTTATTGTTTTTATTAGTAGTAGCAGTAGTAGTAGTATTGTTATCTATTATTATTATTATTATTATTATTATTATTATTGTTTTTATAAAATATATTGCAGGAATTTCAGGCCACTTCTTGTCCAAGACCGTATTGATTTTGGGCAAAATTCCAACAGTGAAACATTCTTTAATATCCCGTGTAATGCATGTTTATTCCGATTTTTGGTTTATTTCCCACCTATTTTCTGATTCGTCATGCTCCACGCCTTTTCAGCCGTCCTTAACCATAAATGGCTTGGTAATGGACAGCGAGTTAATGCCCCCCTCCATGGTTGAGTGGTAAAACATGGTTCTGAATGAAAAGTCTGGTTCAGGCTTTGGTTTGTTATCCAGGCTCTGGTTCAATGTCTTACTACGAGCAGATTTTTTAATACACAGAATTTTTGGGCCTTAAAACCGTGTCTCCAAACACTGGTTGCACAATCATACGTTGCATTTTCTTGCAGAAATGCAATCTTATCCCAGTGTGATGCTAGGATCTTCTAGCACTTCCACTGTAGACTATTTCTCTGAGGAACATGGTAAGATCTGGCTAGCACTTTGTGCAGCGTGTTCTGGAGCTCAGGGATTTTCGTGTTTTTCAGAGGCGACTGGGAGATGCAGCAAAGAAGGCCATCAGCAAGCTACAAGTGCGGACCATCAGGAAGGGGGACAAGGTTAGCTAGCAGCTCCATTTTCTTCGATCATAAGTTGCTCTTCTGGGCTTCAGTGCTATGAATTAGACTTAAACATCAAATAGCCTGCAACAACAAAGCCATATTCTTATGGAAAGCTGTTCCTCTATCTTTAAAAGCATGTCTTTGAAAGTCCAGATGAAGTCAATTACCGGGAATGTCCTTATAGTATACTGGTAAAGGAGCAATCTCATTTCCTCTAGTAAAACAGTGTGTGGGGACGGTACCTTGCTCAAGGGTACCTCAGTGGTGCCACTAGGGAATTCAAACCCATAACCTTCTAATCGCAGGGGCAACTCCCTAACCACTAGACCACCAGCTGCCCAGCTGTACTCTTCCTTAACAACTTCAATTAGTAGACATGACTTTATTTCACACGGTCTTGCACTTCTAGAACTTAGCAACTAGAACTTAGTTTACACTTAGCAAACTAGAAAATGAACAAAACATAATATTAGAATAAGATGAGGAAGTCAGCGGATAATGTTAGCTGACAGGTTAACAGGCTCCTCCATAAGTATTCAGAGATCTTTACTGACTGTAGTTGAAACTACAGCATACATCTGTTAAAAAACTCAGTTCTGCATGTTTGAGCTGTATTATATGATGCGGCATAGACTTTCTTCTGCCCCTCATTGACAAAAAAAATGGTTAAACCGAGTTTCTACACACACACAGATCTACAAATGTGACTTTAATTTGCTTGGAAATGTCAGATTTGAGGTCTATGTGTGTTGTGTCAATCAAGACATTAATTATGCTGAGAATACAAACAAAACACTGAAAAATGGTAATTCTGTTAATAAAAGCCAGTTTGGACTGAAGTTTGAAAGGCTGAATGTCCTGCATTAATACATTAATGCTGGAAAGGCCAATTATAATGGATATCAAAGAAAGGGTTAACCATATGATACTTCAGGAAATACAGTAGTTCCCAGTATTAGGTTCAGCCCACAACTGTTAAAACAAAAAGAACAAGAGCAAAGGCTGTACTAAAGAGTTTGTGGTAATGCTAATGAATGACTCCATTATTTGTTGGCTACATTAGCTGGTAACACTTAATTTTATAATCCAAATCAGATGCTCTGTCGCTAATCAATAAATGAAATATAACAAATGTATCATATGTTTAGTAAACTGAATGTATTAAACATATTATATACACATATGTATATTTAGCTTTGTGTATTGTGTATTTGCCTATGTGTACATTTAGTTTAGATATAGTTTACATAAACACGTTTGTATATATTGTACAATACAGATGTCCATACTTATATTTCTAGATTGTGTAGTGTACATTTTATACTGTACTGTTGATATCGTATTTTATTCTGTTCTATTGGTTTCTTCATTTTTGCTGCTCTTAACGTTGTTCTGTCCACTTTCTGCCATGACGAAGCAAATTTCCTTATCTTATCTTAGCTAATATATTTAATAATGCATTTAAAGACAAAGGGGGCATTTGGCTGACGCTCTTATCCAGAGTGACGTACAGTCTTTAGTTACAGAGACCGTCCCCCTGGAGATACTGAGGGTTAAGGGTCTTGCTCAAGGACACAGTGGTAGAGATGGGGGGGTGTTGAACCTGTGTCTTTGCGGTCATCAGGTTCACAGGCAAGGTTTTTATCCACTAGGCCACTACCAGCATAGTGTTTACAACCAAGTACTACCCTAGTGTTGCTTCCAAGTACTTTCCATAAATATAATAAAACATTTTTATTATATTTAGGAATATCAATCTATTAAATATATTAGCTAATTAAAGTCGAATGTAATGGATTCTATTAAACCATAAACTTTAACGTCACCCCACCAAAAAAGGTTCCTTTAGTGTAATGGATGGAAAATAGTAAACATAAAATATTTTTCTGCTATACTATCCCTTAAAAGTGCAAGGGTGGCTGCCCTGGTTTACTCTGTTTGCACGAGAACCCGCAGCCTATCCGGCCTCTCCTCTCTGTTCCACAAAGCTGTAGCCACCGACTGTGTGCAGTTCATTCTCATTAGACATGCTTCATGTCTTTTACTGCAGAGATGTCCCTGCCTGCTCCTTTTCTAGGAAATCTCCATTAGCACACACACACACACACACACACACACACACACAAAACAAACTCACGTGCTCACATGCTCACAGCATTGCTTCTTTGGCTCTTATTCTTAGGAAACGGAGTCCGATTTTGACAACTGCGCCGTGTGCATTGAAGGCTACAAGCCCAATGATGTAGTGAGGATCCTGCCATGCCGGTGAGATTCAGAGAATCAAGCATTTCCAAATAATCCTGGATTATTCATTCAGCTCTGCTTTCATACAGCATATTGGAATAAAGACACTCATTATTAATAACGTGCAAATGTTTGAACTGATGTAGCGAGCCCACTGACATTAATCCTCATGTACAGCGTATAATTAGTACAGCACATAATTGAACAGTTCTGAAAGTGATTTTGGAGCACAAACACTAAACCGTGAAAGAAGGCTACAGATGTGTTGGAAATTGATTAAAGTATTCATTTATCCAGAGTGTGGCTGCTGTAGTTAGTATGGGATTGTGTATTCAAGAATGCTGTGTTCCTCAGGCACGTCTTCCACAAGAACTGTGTGGACCCGTGGCTGCAGGACCACAGAACCTGTCCCATGTGCAAGATGAACATCCTCAAAGCTCTCGGCATTCCGGTAAGACTGGAGCCCAGTTGGCATTCTGTAGTCTACTGCTGTTGTAAATTATCAGTGCCTTCAAAAGTAATACTGTGCTCTGCTTCGTTTAAACCGGGGGCGTCAAGCTCCGGTCCTGGAGGGCTGGTGTCCAGCACAGTTCGATGGTTCTCCTCCTCAAACACATTCACTAAACCTGGCGAGGAGAACCAGTTGATTCTGAGCAGGGAAACCACCAAAACGTGCTGGACCACGGCCCTCCAGGACTGGAGTTTGACACACCTGATTTTAACCTTCGGATATGGCTTTTAATCATACAGTTTAGATGCCTCTCTATTTAGGGCCCAAAAAATTGTGAGAACTGTCGCCACATCTAGAGCCCAGAGGGTTAAAAGCCTCGGTCTCTTTTTGTGGAGTTCTTGCAGTTGTGCCATTCTCTGACTTGCTCTGGGCTTCACACCCGGCTGGAAAATTGTTAAGAACACCAGGTGTCACTGTAGGTGCCTCCCTGTAGCCCAATTATCTTTCGTTGGCTTTTTCCAAGATTTTTGAACAGTCTGAACAGTGATTCTGCAGATGCTTTGGCAGAAAAGAAACCATCATTTTGACAGCTGCTCACCCCTTTTATTGTTGACTTTATATTTTTATTGTTCTTGTCATTGTGTGTCTATCTGAGTCTCCGGGATCAATGAAGTTTTCTGATTCCGATTCTTTGCTTCTTTTTTTATTTCAAGACGATATGCAGCCGTTAAAACATGATCTCAGTGTTATAAAACCCTGATGTTTGCCCCATTATCACAACAAATTGGATCCAAGTAGTTTGAAAATAAAGAAATAACATATTTTGCCATCTGTATAAGCGCAGCTGCCAAGTGAACGGTGGAATCGTCACCTTCAGTGTTACATAAATGCTGTTTTAACATCGGGACGTGTTTTGACTCGCTCTTGCAGCCGAATGCAGACTGCTCTGATGATATTCCCCCCGACTATGAGCTGTCGCTGGGTGGCCTTCCCGCTGACCCTGTGACGGGGGCCAGTGAGGTAACCGTGAGCGAGAGTTCTGTGGTGCTCAACCCTGCCGTGAGGACAGTTGGACTGCCGCACCTTTACCACGAGCCAGAATCGCAGCTCGAAGAAGGTCAACACATCGCTAGCAGTGAGTACATACAGGCTAAAAAAAATAATAAAATTGAAAGTGAACCAGTTTTCACGCATGAACACACCACAGCACAACACAGTGTGAAATTCTTTTCTGCATTTAACCCATTCACCCCATTCCCCTACATAATATTAGGCTGGTGGTTTTAGTGTTCTAGCTCATTTGTGGTGTGTGTATGTATCTTTGTAATTGCAAATCTGTTTATTCTTTAAGTGCTCACTCTCATAACTGCATAACTTGCATATTAGTTTATCCCAGCAATATACATTTGATAAATAAAATCGACCAGTTTTAAGCTTTATTGGTATAAAACTGGAATTAAAGGCCAATTGTTGAATTTGAGGATATAATACAATCTGGGTGCATTTTTTTCACATGCTTTTTTTTTTACAGTTACCAAATTATTTTGCATACTGCAGGAGACAAAAGCCTCCAGTCATCTTTACCTAAATCCCAGAACAATTTGAACAAACAAAAACACGCTGCATTTGCAGTCCTACTCCCAAAGTCGCACTTGTGCTGGAATGTCTAGGCTGGGGCTGCCTGCTGAGTGTTTTCCCTGGCCTGATCCACTTCCTGCTAGCCAGGCCAGGATTCCACCTCTAGCTGGATAGACACACACCCATGAGTTTGGCCACAGAGGAGGTCAGTAGTGCCTTTATGCTTCCTCCTGAGCATTTATAACGAAGCCAACACAGGATTGTGAGTGGACACATCAACAGGGTTTTGACATAAAAATGCTTCAGCCTGTCTATTTTGAATATACCCCTCCACTTGATTTTTCTTTAAAGGAGACATTTAACTGATATATATGTATGTGCACGTGTGTGTGTGTGTATATAATACATGGCAACTATGAAGATTATTAAATAAACATCTAAATTAATTATTTCTTTTAAACATCTTAATTCAATTCAATTTGAATTAATGAAAACGCTGAATCAGTCAGACTTGACTGACGCAGCACAGAATCAAACAGCCTGCGGCTTTTTCTTTTTCTTTTTTAACAAAGCAACAAACAACACTTTTCTTGGTCAAAGGTAGATGCAGTTATTGGTAACTGTATGTGGGCACTTCACCTTTAGACCTACATGCGCGATTTGGACATTCTATTCCAAACCTATGGGCCTTAATATGGAAAGCTTAACAGCCTCTACGCTTTCCATAAGAGTTTTGTGAGGTCATGCACTAATGTAGGGCAAGAAGGCCTGGCTTGTAGTCGCCATTCCAGTTCATCACAAAGGTATTTAGTTTGTTCGAGGTCAAGTTTCTTTGCAGCCCAGTGATGTTCCTCAACACAAAAGTCATCAACCATGTCGTCATGGACCTTCTTTTATTTGTATCTTATTGTAATCTTCTTTATTTTTGTATTCTTTTCCTGTAAAGTACAAGTATGATAAGGGGCTTTAGAAATACAATTGACCTGACTTTGAGTACAGATGCAGAGTCATGCTGGATGGATATGAAAGGGTTTTCCTTGAAATGTTGGAAGCATATAATTGTGTAAAACTAGAAATAAGGGGCTAAGCCCAAACAGCTCCAGCCCATTATTCCTCCTCTACCAAATATTACTGATTCCACTATGCATTCTAATAGGCCTCCTGCATCCACCAAATCCAGATACATCCATCAGACTGACAGATAGTGAAGCGTAATTCATCACACTAAAGAATACATTTCCACTGCTCCAGAGTCTGGTGGTGACCACTCTAGCCTGTGCTTGGTCTTGCCCAGTGTGTGCAGGTGTTCAGCAATCGAAACCCATTTCAAAAAGGTCCTCATGCACAGTTGTTTCTTCCAGACGTGGTTTGGATACCCACTGTACTCATCACTCTGCAGTCAGGGTGATCCAGGGCTTCAAAACAAAGCTGTCTTTACTCCTAGTTGCTTCCATTTCACCAAACTAGCACTTACAGATCTTACAGGGCAGACATTTGCCATCTTATGATCATGCCATGTTTAGTTCCTCATGTTTAGTTCCCTTTTTAGTGTTTGTCTGTTGAGACTATCTGGCAATTGTTCTTGATTTTATACACCAAAAGGCTTAAAAGGGGCAGGTGTGTGTCCACATACTTTTGGACATATTGTGTACATGTAAACTGGCAAGGTAAATGCGGTTTTGTTATTAGGTCTTGTTTAACTGACTTTGTAGTTTGTGCCCAGTCAGTAGCAGAAAGGGAAGAGTAATTGGATTCAGTAGCGTGTTCAGAGCTGTGTTAGAGGACTGAAGTTCATTTTGCGCTCTTCTCCACATTCACTGTGTTTTAAAACACCCTCTAAAACTGAGTTCCATCCAGTTTTACAATCGGGTTAATGGTTACGTACACCACTGTGGCATCCACTTTGCATAAATCCCTCTGGCAGCCAGACAGGTTTCTAAGTCGTGTGTGTGTGTGTGTGTGTGTGTGTGTGTGTGTGTGTGTGTGTGTGTGTGTGTGTGTGTGTGTGTGTGTGTG
>JBBPDC010146940.1:0-22473 GCA_037974485.1 Hemigrammopetersius urotaenia
ACACACACACACACACACACACACACACACACCCACACACACACACACACACACACACACACACACACACACACACTTTTTACTGGTTTTCATTCTGCATCAGTGCACACTTGAATCCAATATACATGCAGTATATTTACATTGTGATGTTTTCCACTATGTGTATAATCAGAATTTGCCATAAATAAAAAAAGAGACTATGTCAACAATATTATTACAAAAATTGCTGTAAGGTAATATAAATAAATGTTATTATTATTCATGAGCAGCAGTAGCATTCTGTTGTGTTTTTATTGCATTTTTGTTTTTTCAACAATTTTGGCCTTCTGCAGTATGGAAAACATAGTAATCTCATAGATAACAAATAAACCCAACAGTCCTAACATGCACCTTCTGCCTCAGAGCTCCGGTGCTTGCAGTGCCTTGGTGGGCAATCCTCCTGGAGCGCAAGACAAAGCCATATTTATCTTTGCCCCAATTAATCAAATGATAAATGAAAAGCCCTTCCATTCAGCAGCAAAAATTCAGTCTGACTTCCGCGTGGGGTCTCGACTCCTGGGACCTTTCCTTCCATTTCACAATCATCTCATTCCATAACTTCAAATTCACCAGGGTAAAGTTACGTATCCCTCTGGATGGCTTTTAAAGGAATACTTTATGCAAACAATCTGGTGTGCACATTTTAGCCCTGAACCTGAATATATTTAATCAACCAAGACATTTTTGATGTCTGAAATGAAGAAGCTATTGTAGCTGACAAGTAACTTATATCTAATACTATTACCAATACTTATATTTGTATCAATCCCAATACTTAGATACTTTTATTTATGCTACACTCCGTAATGTGGTGCAAAAAGACAAATAACAACCTAATCATTTTCCTGAGTCTCCAGTTTATATAATAAGCGAGGAGCTATTGCTACAGAGCAGGAGCCTTTCATCAATCCCTATCTAGCATCAACCATTATGTTAGAATGCATTAACGATGCATAAATACCACAAGCAGCACCATTAGTCCAGGAACTTATTGATTTTTCATATTGAACAGTCAAGAACTGGTACAAATGTAGTATCGTCTCAATACCCATCCCTACTTTTCGCATTATCCCTGTTGCTTTGGTGCTAAAGCTAAATAGGGGACCTTTAGACACCAAACATGTTTTAGCTGATAAACTTCATTTGAGGCAATTGGGGGAAAGGGAGACTGGATGAATTTGATTTGTCCCATAATCAGTGTTTTAATTAAGCAGACACAGCTTAAAGCCCCTGCATTGACAGTGATATCAGTGTGTTTTTAAGGGAGAGTTAATGTTGCATTACGTTATCTGTGGCCCATTCCCTGCCTGTTGCTACCGAGCGAGATAGAGCGCGAGAGACCCGTCCCGTCACTCTTGACAGCAACCCTAATCTGTGCTCCCAATTAATTGTAAGACGACTGGAATTCCCATTGTCCCGGGATACAGCCCTGACAATGGAGATTTGCCGGCCGTGATTAAGAAGCTACACGAAAACCTCTCGTTCTGTCGCATGACTGGCAACTTTAATTAAGTCTTGGGCTCCATTTTTTCTTAACACCCACAAAAGCGCTGCGTGATGAAATACTGAAAGGGCCGAGAGAGAGAGAGAGAGAGAGAGAGAGAGAGAGAGAGAGAGAAAGAGAGAGAGAGAGAGAGAGAGAGAGAGGGAGAATGAGACACAATAAAATCTGATAGCGTTCTCACACAATACATAACCCACTTTTTGAATCAACACACAATAATGGGCTGCTTGGGGAAAGAAAACAATAGGCAGGGGCGGAGACAGAATGACAGTACCAGACAAGTCAGGCATTATAGAAGGAAAAGCATGCTCTTGACCTGGAGCTATCACTCCCTCTTCTCCTTTCATCTATTCTCCTCACTTCTTTCCTTTCCCCCCTCTTTCTTTACCTCTCCTTTTCACTTTCTTTTACTTTCTCCTCTTTCGCCTCCTCACCACACTCACTTTCATCCACATTCTCTT
Source organism: Hemigrammopetersius urotaenia (assembly GCA_037974485.1). Classification (NCBI taxonomy): domain Eukaryota; kingdom Metazoa; phylum Chordata; class Actinopteri; order Characiformes; family Alestidae; genus Hemigrammopetersius; species Hemigrammopetersius urotaenia. The sequence goes on from JBBPDC010146940.1 coordinate 2,005, forward strand.
CATGTTTCATCTTCTTTTTTTCTCCTCTTTCTCTTCCAGTCCTCTCCTCTACCACTCTCATTTTCCTTGCCCCTATCTCATTTCTTCTCTTCTGCTGTAATGATATACTAGATCCACAGCAAAGCAAATCTCTTCTCCTGTCCTTTACCTTTCTGGGTTCCTCTCTCATTGAGTGTTTTCTCTCTGTCTCTTTTGCTTCTGCCACTCCTCTTTTGTCTTCTCTTCTCTTACTCTCATTTCAGCCCTCTATTTTCCTCTCCTCTCCATCTTCCCTTTCCTTCCCCTTCTCTTTTACTCTCTTCGCCTTCAGGCCTTTCCCTTACACTCCTCTCTTCTCCCTCCTCCTTATTTCTGCTACTTTCTTCTCTCCTCTCATGTTCTCCTTTCTCCACTCTTCTCTTTTCTACTCATCAGTTCTTCCCCTACCCCCCCCCCCACACACACACACACACACACCTTTCTCTTTCTCCTCCCACTCACACACACACACACATACACACACACACAGCATGTAGGTCTGCCAGCCTCTGGAGAAAGCCGTGTTTGTGAGAAAGCTTTGTTTTTGTTTGCCTGCATTTTGCACACCACAAAAATAGAGACGTGAAAATGGGAAAAAAAGTGTGTAAGTAGGAGGACTTGAGAGCCCAGATCTGAGCGCAGCACGTCCCTTCCCTCCCGTCCTCTCTCCTTTCTTGCACCCTTCTCCGTCCTCCTCCACTGCCACCTCCTCTTCTCCTCGACATAGAAATCATGATCGCGTCAAACCTACGCACGCATCCAGGCCTCTAAACTTTCTATAACAGCTTCGCATGAACATTTCCATCACAAAGTACCTGCAGGGCTTCATAAACTGCCACAGCCTAGCCGGCTCTCAGCCCAGAACCGCAGTACTTAAGGAGCAATCTCCACATTACACGAAATCAATCTGCACCAAGGTTTAATTAAGAAAAACATGCTGTCGACACAGTGCCTCTCAGTAACAGTACACTGTCATTCTATGCCTCGGTTAAGCCCAAACGATCCAGAAACTGTCTAGCAAAAGGTCATCCTGCTCTGTACAGCAGCCCGAGGCACTGAATGACTTCAAATTTCTTTTGATTGCTTTTTTCTAGCGTTCACACTCTATATTTTTCTCTCTAGATAGACAGATAAACAGAGAGGCATGAATATAGATACAAATATAGATGCAGATATAGATATAGATACGGATGCATAGATACGGACATTATATGGCCAAAAAATTACACAGGTCAATTTTTTTTTTTGCATGCATCAGAAACCACAACACACTTTTCTAAACCAGTTTTTATGCTGATTTCAGATCTTTAGTTTTTTTTTCAATCACATCAACTTTTTGAATTATGAGTAATATTAGATTTGCAATAGACTTGTATGTGTTTTTTATTAAACCGCAGCACCAATCAAGTACCTGTTTGAATATTTTCAGTGTGAAGTCAGACAGGCGACACTGTAGTATATAATGATCAGGGTCAGTCAGTTCCCACTGTTTCTTCAAAAACACTTATGATTATTATATGATCATTATACCAACTATCTGTACGTGCAGGAAAAACTAAACACAGATTTGAAATCAGCATGAAAAACACTACAAAACCCACATAAACTTATCTCTGATGATTTTGACCTGTTTAACTTGACATGAGAGATTATCAGAGTTCAGGTGTTTCAGCCACACTTGCCTACAGGTGTATATCAAGCACATAGTTACGCATTCTTCACCGACACATTTCTCAATAAGCATTCTTCACTGTATTGAAATCTCATTGTAGAGCATTGTACATTTCCAGTTCTTGCCAAGCACGAATCAAATACCCACAAGTGCCTTCATAGATTTATCAAGGATGCATCAGAAGGTGACTTGTGTGGACTTAACCAAGTTTCACAGAAAACAAAGAAGACGACAGCAGAAGAACTACCACATAACTCTTCGTTTTGTTCTTATGGATAGAAAAAGTGCTGTTTATGGGATGGTGAAATATCACCTCAACATTTTTTCCATGATTTTAGATGCACATGTACAAGGAAAGATGTGTTTGGGTAGTCATTTGCATGAATGTTATCACATTAAATTTGAATTGATCTGATATTATACTTAATGTTGGAGTTGTTGGTGCATGTTATTAATGACATGTTCTTATCTTTGGTAAAGTGGCTTCCGTGATACTGTGTAACAACAGTACTTCTTGAAAGCTCCTAGCGTCACTGCCCTCATTTATGTCCCCCTCTCATAAACTCCAGTCATAACACCATCTGTGATACAACGAACCCACAAGCACCGCAGACGTATTGAGGAGCAGGTCACCAGGTCATGGGTGGGTACGCGGAGTTGGGCTGGGGGCTTCTCATTGTCTTTCAACTGTCTCTTTTGTGGCTGCGGCTAGACATAGAGATTATGGAAAGCAGCTGGCAATGAAAGGAATCAAGTATTAGAAAGCTTCCTGAACAGCTTCGGAAGAGCAAAGCCACAGAGAACCATGGGTCAGGTGGTTGGAATTGAAACAGAGGTAGCTCTGAACACACAGCACCGATATCATACCGTTGTTCTGACGATTTATGCTTTTATTTAAGTGTAAAGGCTCCCACAAACCGGACACACCATGCTGCATTGCACAAATGTGCCAAAATGCATAACCTGCTACTGATGCATGGCATTTTTCATAAACTCACTATACTACATTTTGCCATTACTGTCTTATTAAACCCAAAATGAGATCCAGAATAAGGCCTCAAAAAGTCATATTAAAGACGTGAGGCTTGAAATTTATACACACAAAGAAGGCATTAAGGCATTAGAGATAATCATACAATAGTAATGGTCTGTTACCTCAGCTAATGTCCTCCACTTTCACTTTGCGAAAGAGGCAATCTGTGGAGTTAGTTTAACGATATCAAACAAGATGAATTCATTCAAAAGCAACATTACAAGAATGTTCACTGATAGTTTTGGTACACTGTACATAGTAAACGTGGCAACCTTTAAACTGAAAATATAACACCTGCTTCCTATTATGTGTGCTATGAAGAAACCAGAGTTTGCAATGAACTATTTTACGTCTCTTTGACTGACTTTGTTGAATCTTTGAATGATTTACACAGAAAAATCATTGGGAAAAATGTCAAGGTTTCAGCATCAGTATTGGTATTAGAGAACTAAAAGTGATAAAATAGTGATATCAGTTGAGCTTTCAGACGCAAAAAGCCTCGGCAGTGTACTCTGATCCCTTATCTTATTATGTATGTAATGCAGGCATGTCTGTACATTAAGGCTCTGTTTGTCCACAGGGGGGTTGTTTTAAATCAAGGGCATGGAAAACACAAACTCAACACAAGCTGACCTAGCCTTGTCTGGCAGGCAGAATAGAGGATGACGATGGATTAGGCGGACACAGCCTGCCCTTGAGTAGAGTGCTGGTTCTCTGGACAGGCCTATGCCACCCACCTGGCCACCCGATGGTAGCCGTTTGTTGGGGAGGAGGCAGCAGCTGTTGTCCCAGGTGTAGCGACGCTGGCACACCTGGCAGTGTCACCCTTTTCTCTAACTCTGTGCCAAGGAGTGAGTATTTCCAGGGGGTGTCCTTCACTGACAAGCAGAAGGGATATTAGAAGCGGAAGTTAAGAAACAAGGTGCCTAACGCCAGGTCGATCCTAATCCATCCCAAATAAGTGCTTTGTCATCTGTGTGGTTGTTGCTTCATAATCATCTTTCCCACTGTGTGTTTTAGAGAATCCTACCATTGCAGCAAATGTTTGTACTTTAAACTGAGTGAATTTTTGAGCGGATTTTCAAGCTCTACCAGTTTACACAGAGTATGAGAGAGTTTGCCCTCCCCATCACCTCAGGTATGAAATGTGGTTGCATGAGCATGCATCACTGCCAATGAAAACGACTCACTGGTCTTAACTTAAGATGTAGCTGCTAAAAACAGCACACATGCGTTTCGGCCCATAGGTGTAAGTATCGTACAAGCACAGCTGATGTTCTGTACTTTAACCTCATCAGCAGTAGCTCCTTTCAGTGGCAGGCTGCTGTATCCACAATATGGGACGGAGAGATTCCACAGGTCTTTCCTTCCAACTTCTGTCAGACTCCACAACAAAGATCTTTGCAGATCACACGGACAAACAAACATGCACATCCAATACACCATGGTAGTTTCTCTCATGTGCAGTATTACTTGAGTGCAATTTTTCTGATGCACCACGTGCAATTTTTTGGGTGGAATTATTACTACTGGACAAAATGTGCAATTTAAAATTTTTCTGGTGCACTCCATAGTGTACTTTTCCGTGTGTGTATGTTCAGTTGCAGTTCTAATATTTACTCATATATCCACTCATCATGTACATGCATATAACTTGCCTAAGCCTACATTTAGTTTACATGTAGTTTACATAAGTATATGTATATATTTTACAATACAGATGTCCATATTTATATTTTTTGAGTTTATACTGTACAATTTGTATACTGTCCTGTACTGTTGATAAAGTTTTTGCTTCTATTCTACTGTTTTCTTAACTTTTCCCTGCTCTTAACTTTGTACTGCCCACTCTCTGCCATGACAAAGCAAATTGCCCACTTGTGGGACTAACTAAGGTTTATCTTTTCTCTCTTATCTTATCAACATTGCTTCGTTTCAAATTCAGGCACTCTCCTTCTTTGCTCCTGCTTCCTGGGTTGCTAGAGCATCAGCTGGAGTACAGCCAATTCCATCAAGAGATGAGTGCTTGTGAAAGCGTGTTCATTTAGAAGTTTTATCCCAGCTTTGCATAACTGTCACAGCTGCCGTCCAAAGAACTGGTGTCAGAATAAGAAAGTCCTACCGTAGCCCAGGCCACTTAATGTCAATTTTGTTTGATAATCCACATCTATTTTTCTCATAACTGTGCAGTGGAATCATGCACACGTGAGCAACATGTCGTTTCCAGGTAATTAGAGTCACATGCCTGGCCTCTGCCACAGCCTGTCAGAAGAAGCTGGACGGAGACGTCACTTTGGCTGAGACGGCAGCAGAGGTGCCATCTGCCAATTGAGCTTTTGCAGCAGTGCTGATGAAGGAGAGCAGCCATTTGTCAGCATCAAGGCGACAGAGTCAGGAGACAAATGATGATCCCCCTGCACCCCATCCACACCTAGGATGCAAACACACAAAGAAGTCGGCCTGCAACCAAGCGATTAAAGCACCAGGCTGTAGATCAGTCCGTAGGTTATGTTCAGTCAGTGGGAGAGCTAGAGGCTGAATCCAATACTTTTAGTATTATTAATACCGTCCATTATAATTAAGTATGTATTTATGTACGCATTACTTTTTGCCATTAAAATAAATTAATGCATGTCTGCATTATGTCTATGTGGGTACCTGTTGCTATTGGCTCCACTGTGTGTGATGTATAGAATGAAGCAGTCAAATTACTTTGCATTGAACAGACAAAACATTCCTCAGCAACAACAAAAGCTAAGCTAATAGTGTACATCCTACAGCAGCCTTGAAAGTGATAAACAGTCATGGAGCAGCCTGTGGATTATTTCTGATGATAAGTTAAAATGTGTTGATGAAAAACAAGATGTTGTCAAAAGTGGTGACAGTAGTGTCACCACATAACACTAAGAGTGTCATTTACAATCAAGGGTCATGTATTCACAGCACACTTTTTGAGAACCGAACTCATAGTTTTATGAGGAAATCCCCACAATAACGCAGAAACTGCAAATACCCTCTGCCTTTTTTGGCTTTTTTTTGGGCAATAAATACAGTAAATACAGGCGACTCAGGGCAGGCTGAGTTTAAAATGACATTAAAGTGTTCTGGGAGCACATATTCGGTGGCATATTTAGAGTTTACACTATAAAAACAGGCATTTTTAGGCATTTTTTTTAACAAAACACAACAACACTTTTTTTATTAGACGCGGGTGCTCATGGAATGTAATCCCTGCGAAAAGTGGGGGATTACTGTATATTCTTTTTTGCCTGTCATTTAAATTGTCCTATGGGATAAATAAAGCTAAATAAGTTTTCAGTTAGTCAGTACAGACATTACGTTTTCTGTGTTGTCCTCTCAGTCTAGACACAGCTTGCACATCTTGTCCTAAAGTCCACATTTGCGGGTTGTGGCTTTACACAGTGACATATTTTGGAATTTAACAAACATATTCGATCATTCGTTAAAACTGCTAGTGTGCAGATACAAAAGTACTGGGACACCTGACTGTAACACCAACAGGGATTTTATTGACATTCAACCACATTGACATTCAAACACACAGACTCTATTATGGACTTCATCCCCCCTTTGTCATATCTATAACCATATCATGTAAAAATATTTCTTGAAAGTAGCTTTTAGAGGCATTCAACTCTTCAGAGGTCTGCTTCCTATCACTATATGCTTCTTACTGACTCTTTACCATTTAATTACAACAACAGTACAGTAAGATAGGATAAAATAATAATTTTATCCTACTTTTATATTCCTTGATTGCATGGTAATTATACTTGGTACATTATTACTGTTTTTGTCAATTATTGTATTACTATTTCTGGTGCACTATTATTGTTTTAGTCAATACCTGCTGCTACCAAATGTACACTCCAATATGTACCTACATAAACATGTAATTAATATTTAAGTATAAGTCCATATTTATATTTTTGTATTTGCATAGTTACTTTTTATACTGTACTGTTGTTTTATAGTTTTTATTCTATTGTTTTGCTGCTCCTACCTCTGTACTGTCCACTTTCTGCTGTAGCAATGCAAATCTCCCACTTGTGGGACTAACAAAAGCTTATCTTATCTTATCTTATTACATTTTGAGGAATTAAGGTGCTAAACGGGATTGTGTGCATAATGTCACAGAAGACACATTTTTGGTTTCCTAAAGAAACGTTTAAATAAGTTTTTAAAAGAGACATATGCGAATGCAAAGTGTGAGCAAGTTGTAAATTGTAACGGTTTGTTAAAGAATCCAAATGGGTTAAGAGCCCTATGTGTAGAAGAATGTAAAAAATCAGTGAAACAATAGAAGCCATTAAGCCTCTTACACTTCCTGTTGTTCCCTGCAGTCTGTCACGAGAATCATATGAGCATAATAGAGCATCAGAGTACTTTCAACAATTGATATTGCTCTATAATAACCATCGCAACCCTACACATGTGGGCCCCCCCCGCAAAGTCTTCATGTCATTCTACGTTCCTGCGGAGCAACGATGAAATGCCATCCCTGCACGACTGGTTAGAAAACTCATTTGTATGGAAGACTTCTTCAGTATCAGTATGGCAAAGGTCAATAATGTGACAATTAACTAACTAGATAGTGTACAACCCTAGACTTTATTATCTGTCACAGCCCACTGAAAGTGTGTGTTCGAGTCTGCCCTCGATTATGATATAGTCTCTCACAGATGTTTTTACACTGACCACGAAGGGATTTCATCGCCACTGAACGGGATGTGACTGCAGTGTCCCTCTCTCGTCCTCTATCTCCCTGTCTCACGCCAAAGACGCCACACCAATCAGCTCAGCCTCTCTCTAAGAAAATGGACTGGCACAGCACAGGCGACCCCGAGACAACCCCTCACACGATAAAAGGAAATCATTTTTTGATAAAACGAATAAGAGGCGTATTTCAGTGATTCACAGCAGTCACACACAAAGGAGGCTCTAGCTTAGTGACTCATCCAGAGAGAGAGAGACAGGGAGAGAGAGACAGGGAGAGAGAGAGAGAGAGAGAGAGAGAGAGAGAGAGAGAAGGAGTTATAGAGACAGAGGGAGGGAGGAAAGAAGCAAAGAGAAAGAGAGGGAATGACAGTAAAAGAGAAAAGGATCAATAAAGAGATATGGAGGGAAAAGGAAGGCGAAAGAGAGAAGAAGAAAAAATAGAAAAGTAGTAAAAGGATTTGGGGAAAAAAGAGAGAAAGGAGGGAAATGGACAGTAAGATGAACAGAGAGAGAAAGATAGAGAGAGAGAGAGAGAGAGAGAGAGAGAAGGGACATGAAATGTGAAAAGAAGGAGAGAGAGAGAGAGAGAGCGAGAGAGAGAAGAGGGATGAACAGTAGGAAGGACAGAGAGAGAGAGAGAGAAGGAGAGAGATGAACAGTAAGAAGGACAGAGGGAGAGAGAGAAAGAGACAGAGGGGGATGAAAAATGAAAAGGAAGGAGACAGAGGGAGGCAGACTGAAGAAGCAGTGTTCTCTGATAAACTGAAGAGTGAAAAGCAGACCATTAGCACTACACAGTGTTTCTCATAAATATACAAAACATGAGGAGTCTGATAGGCTCAGTCACAAGCCTGATGTCTTCTGCTCATTCAGTGGGCTCACATTCAACTTCTTGATGCCCAGCCTAATGTGGAAAAGATGCCAGATAAATGTGCTTCTCCTCTAGGAAGTGTGACATCTTCCAGCGCGCCCGAAAGCAAGGCCTTGTTCTGCACCGGCCAAAATGCAGCAGCACAATTTAAAGTCATTGCCTCTGTTCACTCCATTAGAGGATAAAAGCCCATTGTGTGATTTCACTAATGTAAATGTCAGGGGGAAAGGGAGAGAATGTGAAAGGGTACAAGAGTTGTAATGGCATGTGTGAATGTGTTTTCAGTGCAGAGAGGGCTTCCACTGCCTTTGCTGCTCTTGGCTTTTTCACATTAGCTGTATATAAGCCTGTGATAATCATTCCATAATCATCTCACTTGATTACTGACTGGAATTATTTTTTCACAATCATTAGATTTCACACTCATATGTTTAGGCAAATGAGGTCTTTTTTCCTTACTAGTTGGTTTGAGGCCAATATATACATATGTAATGAAAGAGAGCAGATTGCAGATTATTTTAGACATGTCATCGAACTCCTATCAGTTGTACTACCCAATTAATAGGCAGCACTGACCAGACTGTTTATATGAGCTATCTGTAACTTCTGGAAGCCCAAAATGGTAATCTATTGCCATATTTTACCTTAAATTGTCATGGTACACTATATTGTGACATAAACATTTGGACATGCCTGTTTTTCAGGGCCTGGGCTAGGCCTCTTATGTACAGTGAAGGACAGTCTTTTTAGGCAACACCATGCTTCCAACTTTGTAAACATAGTTTGAGGAATAACCTTTCCTATTCCAGCATGACTGTGCCACAGTGCACAAAGCAAGCTCCATAAAGACATGGTTGGATACGTTTGGTGTGAAAGAACTTGACTAGCCACACAGAGTCCTGGCCTCAACCCCATACAACACCTTTGGGATGAACTGGAATAGAGATTGATCCAAGATTGGTGTCAGACCTCATAAATGCTCCACAGAATGAATGGACACAAATACCCACAGAAACTCCAAGATCTTGTGGAAAGCCTTCCAAGAAGAGTGGAAGCTGTTATAGCTGCAAAGAGCGGAACCAACAATGCAAATGTATTGCAATGTCATTAAAGTCCCTGTTGGCGTAATGGTCAGGTGTCTCAATACTTTTGTCAATATAGTGTATTTCCTAGATTCTACTATAACATTTAGAACAGTTTTCGTTTGTGTTATCACACAGTTCAAGTTTTTCAGACTTAAGTAAAAGCAGGTTTGTTCATTAACACTGATGCTGTATTTCACCACAGAGCTTATGGTTGCTTTTTAATCGTTACTTCAACGCTTGGAACATGAACACACAGGGTGCTGCAGCAGAGCTTCAGCTATGAGTGGCAATAATAGTTTGTCTTTTAGGACTGATATGGGTAAACAATCCTTCTTCTGCTTCCTACCCTTGTATATTTACCCCATTTTAACCCACTTAAAGACTCCTCTGCTAGAATACAGTACACCATCAAACTGTTTCATTCAAGCTTGTATTGTAGTTGCTAAAATGTGTGAATTGGGGATCTAAGTTGAAGGAGAGTGAACAGACAGAAATATGTAAATAATCTGATTTTAGGGAGCCAAAAATCCAAAGGATTCATTTTTGCAGCTTAGTTTACATTTATGAATGATAAGTTCACACTATAACAATGTTTATAAACTACATCAAATTCTTTTGTTTAAAAAGTAAAGCAAGACATATGTGGTTTCCATAATAAGGAGTGCTTAACAATAGCTCCAGAAACATCCACAGGAAATGTTTTGGCTAAATGTGAATGGGGTATTAGAGTGGAAACAAACTGAGAATGAAATTTCTAAACCAGTCCAACCCAGTCCAGGGAATCCAGCGTCATTTGGAGAGAAGAGTGTGTGCAGGACACCATGTATCAGTGTTTGAACATTTTTGTTTGGCACAGAATGTGGTGGTTGTGACTTTCCCTGTGGAAAAAAAACCACTTTGAGCATGGTACCGACTACTGCATGCCCACCTATGTTTCAGTGTACGTCCTTCTCAGAGAAGACTCTGGATTGGTTGTGCTGTTTTCCGCAATACAGCCCAGATAAGCCCACCTTAATGCACAGCGTGCTAGCACTCCTCCACACACTGACCTGTGATCACCTCAGCGAGGGTCAACGACTTCACCCTTTCTCGCCCCTAATCACCGCCTCACACACCCACACTGTCAGAGCAGCACAGTGCCCGGCTGGCCTAGAGGTTAAATTACCCTCACCCACACTCAGCAATTCCCCAGCTGATATGTATGTTGTATGGGTGATACAAGCAGACAACTGAGGTTACCATGCCTGCAAGATTCCAAGCATATCTCACAGTCTGCTGCATGCTTCAAGGTTTTTGTAAAACTGCTTTTGGCAACAATAACGCACTTACAAGTAATTTGTTTGTCCTCTACAACCGATGAACAATGATATTAAAACAAACCAATATCAGTCTATATATGTATACAATATACAATAATGTTCAAATGACATGGCTGATTGATTTCCAAAATTAAGGAAAGCATGCATTCTCTACAGAACACACACACACAAGTCCAGGCATACCCTGTGAATATTAATGCAAATGTGTAAAGCATTTACATCTCAGCATCGGAACCTGCATCGACAGATATGTACAGGAAAAATATCAAATAGCGTCCCACAGTTCCCATATCCCTACTGCTCGAATACGTGTGTAACTGTCTTGATCAGATAACGTTATTATCAGTGGCATGCATATAACTGTGCTCGACCTGTTAATAAGCCACAATTAAAGCGGTGCATCATACATGAATGTTAGAAGACACAAACTACACCGATACTAATTCATCCAGCAGATAGTTTCATCCAACCGGCAACAACTGCCCCATTAGCTCATTAACTCTACAGACAGTAAACATAGAAGAACAGCCAGAGAAGGTTTTAGCTGTATGGTCTAACTGGGTCAACTACTTGCAAACAGTTCACAATTAAACCTAGAAGATCTTCTCTTCCCCTGCCAGAGGTGTATTTTGTCTTGTCCTCCAAGGAAATGTTGCTTCTTGCTAATGCTCCATGAAGCCTGCAAGTCCCCAATAGCGGCCATTCGTTTGATGAATGCTGCCTTCCAGTGTTGATGTGGAGTTGATACAGGAGCAAACAGAGGGTCTGCATCAAAAATCCATGGCACGTTTCAGCACCCAGCCTCAAGTATTAGGTGTTATAAAACTGACGCAAATGGAAGCAGAGGAGATTCATACAGACGTGAAATAACTTGCCGCTGAAATGTAAGAATGTATTTGCAGAGCAAGTGAAGCTGCTAATGCTTCACCATGAGCATGCGTGCCGAAACAGCAGTTAAGAGAAATAGGATGGCATGGGTAACCTTGCAAATTAGAATGCGGCTACAAACACTACACCATAATGTCATTTCCCTCTTACGTAGTTTAAAGAAAGCACCAAACAAAAGAGAACTTCACATTTCCTCAGGAAATTATATCAATAAGGAGGAACCAAGAGTATTAACTGACACACAGTGACCATTTGTCATACGCTAACACACCAAAGCACACAGTGTGAACAGTGTGAAATACTTTCATTGCATTTAGCCCATTCACCAAGTGAAGCAGTGCCACAGCACCCAGTGAGCTCAGTATGGAGATGATACCTTGCTTAAGGGTACCTTAGTTGTGCCACTGGCAGTCCTGGGATTCAAACCACCACCAGTAGGTTGTATCTGTTGGTTTGGATCAAACCAATAACTGATATCCCCTGATATCTGATCCTGTATCGTCTATACCATTGTGATGTTTCAAGTGTGTGTCCGTTTGTCTTATGTGAAAACACAGCACACAGTGTGAACTGCAAAAAGAGGTTCTCTGTATTTAACCCATTCACCAAGTGAAGCAGGGGACAGCCAGTAACGCAGCACCCAGGAAGCAGTGTGTGAGGACGGCACTTTCCTCAAGGGTACCGCAGTGATGCAACTAGCAGTCTTGGGATTCAAACCCATGGCCGTTCGATCGCAGGGGCAGATCCTTAGCCAGTAAGCCACCAGCTTGTTTTTTCCTTGTTTGTTACTCATGTCCAAGTGGTCTGTGTCATCAGGGGAACACAGGACCACCACAGCAGGACCAGCCTTTACCCGTTTAAAACAGACAAAGCGTTCAGTCTTCTGGCCACCCCTCCTGCACTATGATTGGCTAGCAGTGTCCCAGATCTGTGCCGTGATTGGCTAGCAGTTTTGCAGACTGCGTCTGAAAGTGAACTACTAGCCAATAATTTCACAGGGGGTTAGAATACAGGTGGGAAAAAAACAAAAAAGTGAAATTCTTCCGTGAGTAACTTCCGTGAGGTCTCAGCTGCACACCTACATTGCTCACTCATTAGGATAACTATTGAGAAAACTAAAAGCCTAATCAAATAATCACGATGCAAACAATACCAAACAACATTTAACGCGGTTACATCGAGCTGTGCGCAACAGAGCTCCCAGTGATTGCAGTGATTAGTGTTTAAGTGATTAAAAATCAGAGAACGTTTCTCTAATGGAATCTAAATAAACGGAGCTGCAGTTTGCTGAAGACGGGGAGAGTCTTAGAGGAATGAATAGTCTAAAGTTTCCTTTAAGTGATATCAGAAGAAAGAGAGGGGGGGCAGAGAGATAAAGAGGGGAAAAGAGAGAGAGAGCGACAGAGAGATAAAGACAGAGAGAAGGGGGGAGAAAGAGAGAGAAATAAAGAGAGAAATAAAGTAAGAGCGACACCGAGAGAGAGAGAGAGAAAGAAAGAGGGAGAGACTACAGTATTTTCCCACTTGTGGGACTAATAAAGGGTTCTCTTATCTTATATGGGCAAAGTATTGGGGCGCCTGACCGTTACACCAACAGGGACTTTAATGACACCGCATTCGATTACATAGACTTTAATATGGTGTTGCAGCTATAACAGCCTCCACTCTTCCTGGAAGGCTTTTCAGAGAGAAACCTGCAGAGTCCAAATACGATATTAAGCAGCGCGTCTTATGTGACAGCTCGCAGCTGCTCGGAAGGTCCAGAAATAACTAGAAAGAGAAAGCAAAGTTGCACATGTGCCACCCCCTTATAACTGCTGTAATAAATAAAAACGCAGTAGTAATCTTCCTCTGGAAAACGAATGAAGCTTTATGACCGTTTATCAGTCTGTTTATTCCTTACGTCAACCATCCCATGGGAGAAGGAATAAAGGGGGTGACTGACTTCCCAACCGTCACCACTCCGCCGTTATAGAGTGTTAGAGCTGTCCCTCGAGAGCAATGCGGTAATTATTAAAATTCGTGCAAACGGCACACTCATTCTGAACACAAAATATTCATGACGGTGCAAATTTGTAGCGCATGTAAACGAACAGGGGAGCCCCAGGGTGCTCGGGTGTCGTCCCGTCTCTAAACGGTCGGAATGAGAAGACATCTGTACGCGCAATTTTGTGGCGCAATTTCTCTTGCGTTGCTCACAGACGCTCCTGCCAAGTTGCGCACAACTTTAACTGGTGTGAGTAAACCAGGAGACCAAACAAGTGACAAAACGCGTGCCAGTGAAGCCCCCCAGGGTTCTGCCAGCTTGACAGGAGGACCCCTGGGACACCGGACCACAGCGCGCGCGCGAGAAAGAAATAAAGAGAGAGAGGGATACAGGGAGCGCACGTGGACGTCTCCTTACCTGTTGGCCCTTCCAGATTTTCGCAGCCAACTCCGAGCGCGAGGACGAGGAGCAAAGTGACCGCGTGCATGGTCGGTGCGTTTATTCCAAGTTCGTCCGTCTCACAAAAACAAAGCAAGAACAAAATAACAAATAAAAAACAAACAAAAATACGCGTCTGCAAATCCTCAGTCAGTGGCACCGGAGCGCGCCGTCCACTCTCCACGCGCGCGCCCTGCCGTTCCTGCTGACGTCAGGGCAAAGTATTTTCAAAATGAGCTTTCTTACCCCCCACACTCCCTCCACACACACCGCCCCTCATCTACCTCCTCGATCAGCCCTGCTTTTTTTTTTCCTTCTCCCTCCGAAAATAAGGAACCAAAGCTGCCAGAATGGCGTGTCGAAGGCGCCCCCTGGCGGAATCAAACACACCTGAAATTAGAAGAGATTAGAGTTTTAGGACAGGACAATATTAAATAGATAAAATAATAAAACGAATAGACATTCAATAAATGGTGAAAAACAGGGCAGACATTGAGTTCCAACTTGTTAAACGTCCCTATTACGCGTGCGCATAAGAATAGCCAGTTTTGTTTTTAGTATTTTTTTTTCTAACGTTAATTCAGCCTCACGTCAAGTGTATTAAATAAACTAAGCTTGTTTTTATTAAAGCTGTTATTTACTTTCTGTCAGGGATAGTATACAGTTACACAGTCAAAATATAAAATCTAATTCTAATGCTTGGAGCATTTTGCTGGATGGCGGTTAAGGCGTTAGCCCTGCAATCTGAGGGTTGGGGTTAGAATCTCAACTGCTAGTGTGACAGCTGAGGTACTGTTAAGCAAGGTTCTCTAGTACTCCTCCCTGGGCGCCTCGTTGGCGGCACCCCACTACTTAGCTCGGTGAATGGGTTAAATGCAGAGAAAGAATTTCAGTATGTGTTGTATTTGCATGGCTATGCATGTGACATATAAAGAATCTTCATTCTTCATCTGATAAGGTGGCTCAAGCTATCAAGTAGTTTTATATGGAGCTACATAAATATGCAATACAGTAGGACGTTTGGACAAAGTAAGGCAGAGCACCAGCTGATTTTTGGGTGCCAGCATTCAGATGGGCAACACCAGGGATAAGCAATACAGATAAGTTTGCATTGCATTGTATTGCTTTCCCCCTGAGGATAAAACATCCATATTAAATGCACTAAATTGCAGTAAAATGCCATTTCCTAGCCACAAGTACATACTTTATATTACTGAAGTATAATTGCTGTTAATTTTATAATTACTGAAGTTTTGAATATCTTTTTTGATTTTTGAATATTCATTTTTTGAATATTTTAGAGTACCTTCTGTGGTGAAAAGGTGGATATTAAAAATCACATTTGAAAATCTTTACAGTAGTATAAAATAAACTGCCTCTTAAATTGACGGTCTAAAAAAATAATTAAAAAATAAATCAAGTTTCCAAAAAAGGATTTGGAGTGATCTAACAGTAGGATCTTCACAAAAAAATAAATATTTGACACATTTTCTTTTATGTTTTCAGTATAAAAAAGTTTGATTTAAAAAAGAGTGTTTCCATTTACTGCTAAAACCACTTTTTGTTGGTGTTGACAAAAAAAAAAGAATCAGAAGCACTGATATCCACCCACCCTTTGTAGTCAGAGGAAGGATAAATTGGGTTGCTACTTCATTAGCACCAAGGATAAATTGGGTTGCTACTTCATTAGCACCACTTTGTGCTAATGAAAGAAGAGGTATCTGAGTCAACCTTACATTCTAGTCATCCAGCCGTATGCATGGCACAAATCCCACGGGACAGTGATCGGACTGCAGGACCTTGGAACCCAGACAAGAAAAAACCTGATCCATCCCATTGTAGGCATGTTGGGTGGGTCAGGAAGCATCTGCAATATCCTGACGGTCCACAAATACTGCTGAAAGAGGACACCCATGGAGCTATCGGACTGGGTCTGAAATTACTGACACTGAGAAGCTTAACAGGAGCGAAAGTGCAATGGTTCTGATTAGATCGTAATGACAACATGGGTTTGCTTGGAAGTGGCTGTCCAACCTTATGGTTGTTTGCTAATGAAAAACACAGCTGAAGGCGCTTCCTTGCTGAACACATTCTAAAAAGGGCAGTGCAAGTCATGACTAGGCGTAAAAGCTGCGGAGTGGGAGCTGTCACTTACATTCACTGTCAACAGGCTCATTAGCAGTCCTACAGCAAGGAGGATGCTTACGGATGTACACATTAGCCCGAACATTAGCGAACATCACAGGACAAGTACGCTAATATCGTGTTCCCCTTGCATGACTGCGTAACTAGAATGCAAGGTGCTAATTTTACATTCAAAATGAAATTAATGTAAGCAGTTAATGTAATAATCCTTACTTCAGTAGAGCTAGGATACACTGTTTATTAAAGGGATTTTTGGGGAAGCCATTGAAGTTCCCAAGGCCAGAACTGAATCACAAACTGTACTTCAAACACACACGGAGTTTTCCAAAGTTGCCATCCAATTCCATCCACTAGATAAGACCCCCCAATCTTATCTTTTCGAAATGTCATTGCCACCGTCACTGGACAGCTTACATGTTTGGAGGAGAACTGCCAATTCTGTTGCCTCAGGAAATAGCACCTGCTGGGTTTATGTGTGGTGGAGGCATCTTAAATGAGCTTTTCACATTCAGAATTTCTTCATGTACAGATTAACAATGTAGTCAAATAACTCCTGTGTTTCACTTCTTTTTAGTGCATAACAGCACTCTGCAAAGACAGTTATTGGGTAATGGTTTAATACGACAGTAATTATCTGCCACCCTGACCTTATGTGAACTTAATCCACATCACATTTGGTGGTCTGTTGATTAGGGATTTGCCCCTGTGATTGGAAGGTCATGGGTTCAAATCTCAGGACTGCCAGTGCCACCACCGAGGTAGTATAAAATAGTATAAAATAAAATACTATGTCACAGTAAAGTATAAAATAAAATATTCAAATGTACAGTCTTAAAAATGTACAGTATAAAATCTAGAAATATAAATATGTATTGTTAAAGATATACATATATGTAAACTGTAAGCAAGATTAGATTAGATTAGATATAGACTATAGGCAAGTTATATGCATGTACACAGTGAGTTTATGCATATAAAATATATACAGTAGATATGAACACTGCAGATACACACACACACACACACACACACACACACACACAGGCACACAATCGAGTGACTATAAGGGCCACTTTACTTTATATTGGTGCGCAAACATGATCCAGCCACAGCATGATTATTGAGTATATACAGTATTAATAAGCTGTGCCTTTCTCTAACCATGAGGTTTGAAAGAATTATTACTGCATTTATACTGTTTACAGCTATTTGTCTGGGCACTTTGTTTACAGCTCCAACCAGGTGACGCTACAAAGCATAGTGTGGTCGGTCACCTTGGACATTCCCTCGGAGATATGGATGGGGAAGACAAAAGGGGACCCTACGTGGTGTAAAGGCTGAGGGAAAGGAGCAGTGAGAAATGGGCAACAGTCTGGTGAGCTGCGGGGGAGGCTATACAAACCATATCTCCCTCCCATTATCACTTGTATGTTAAGTTAAAGGACAGTTGCAAGTGGAAGTTGGAGCAAAGGCCACAGTAGAACAACAGCAGGGATCTGTGGTGGCCATGAGGACAATCACTGGTTTCAAGTCTAACAGCCAGGGGACTGATGAAGATATTGAGAAGGCTAATGAGTTTAACCAGTTTTAACAGGCACATCATAGGCCTCAGCCCAGCGTTTCCTCCAGCTCCAGCATTACCCAACGGTCCTCCGGCTTCTTACATCAATGCCTCGCCAGAATGCGGCTGTCCATGATACATGCTATTCTGCGAGTGGCAACCTTTTATAGCAGCTCTGCTATTGTTCCTATTGTTGCTCTCTTTAGTTTTTTTTATTTAATTCCTCATTATGACAAATTTCCCACTCGTGGGACTAATAAAAGGTTTAGCTTATTTTCTCTATCCTGCCTCTCTCCTTCTTTTACCATCTCACCTGCTAGACACTCCACTCCCTCTCCTCCTGCAGATGACTCTGACATCCACAGACCAGCCATCAAAGAAGGACCAAGTGAGGAGAGAACTGAGACTCCATGCTGCCAAGAGCTTCAAGAGACTGGTCCTGGACCCTCTCCACCCTCTGGTTCGGCCAGCACAAGAGCTCCTTCAGTTTGCCTACCAGGAAAAGATTGGAGTGGATAATGCCATTATCTTCCTGCTGCATCATGCCCACAGCCACTTAGACAACCCAGGAGGATCCATAAGGATCACGTTCTTTGATTTCTCCAGTGCCTTTAATACCATTCACCCAGCATTGCTGGGGAGTAAGCTGCCTGCCATGCAGGTTCATGCCCCTTAGTATCATGGATTATGGACTATCTGGCTAAAAGGCCACAGTATGTACAGCTACACCATGTTGTTCTGTGAGTCTGTAGTGACCAGTCCCATTTTTCAAGCACTGGTGTGCTGGGGTGGCAGCATGGACATGGCAAACACGAAGAAGCTCAACAAACTGAGCAGGCGCAGTGACGAACTTGACAACATGGAAACTGTCTGGACTTTAGTCTCTCATAGTGTTGCGGCTGAACTGTAAAGCCCTTTTAGCTTTCTGTCACACACCCACAAAACAACCTGTGCTGTAACCTCCTGCTTTTTCTTATTGGGTCCAAATTATTATCATCATGTGCAATATCTCTTTGGATTATTCAGTAGTCTTACCATGTGCAAAATCACTACTTATGACAAGATCTTTTATCTACTACTTAGCCCTATTACGTGCAATAATGGACCCACCCAGAGAGAGCAATGCCAACTGTGTTTTCTTGATGATAGGGTCAACACAGTTTCATTGCTCAGGAGCCTGTTTATACACTTCTGATAAAACAACAAACTAAAATATACCCGTCCTGGATAAACTCACATTAGTATCAGCTTCTCCAGCCTGCGTCCTCTTCAACCAAGACCCTTCCTTCTGGCTGGAGAGTCGGTTTTAAGTGTTCTGATTCCTTCCCTATTTCAGTTCAGCTGTCCCTTGTTAGGGGAAGAGCCCTGTACACACATCCTGCGGCTCTGATGGCAGCTTTACCTCTCCATTGCCACACAATTCATCTTGATATACTGACCACACAGGATCCAATCCTATAAAGTTAGATGAGCAAGAGTAATAACTCTCAGTTTCTTCAAGGTTAACAGCTTAATTACATGCCTATAGTTACAAGGTTGCAGTAAAAAGTAGCTCCCTGACAGTGTATTTTTCATGAACATTTAAAAATGTATTTCCAATCTGAATGTAGAGAAATATGTCTAGTGGGTAGTAGAGAGAATGCATTTCTTATATATATATAGAACTATGGTGACACAAAGAACCGTTTGGATGTTAAAGTGATTCTTTACATAGTAAATCGATTCTGTTGTGTATTTTTCTTAAAGAATTGTTGTAAAGGCTCTTTAAACTTATCAAAGTTAGTTTTTTACACTTTTTAAAATGTGATGTGTAAGGTAGTGGTTAAACTACCACTACCAACAGCAGTTTTGCTCACAACACCTAGGGATGAAATTTGTGGAGCATCTGTGTTGCACGTTTACTCTTAAGAGTGTATGAAACCCAGGCTTCCAATCAGATGCATGAAATTCTGAGATAACTGAGAGCATACTGACCAGCCACATTACACATTGCAAGCAATAATTTGCCATAAAAGCTGGGGAAAAACTGCTCTCACACTTTGATGACACTGGATAGAGATGCCTATAAAAGCTGGACAGGATTATCAGCACCCACAAAACCTTGGACTTTTTTATAGCGTTAGTGTGTGCTGTCCTTCCACAAGATTAATAAACAGCTTCTTCCATTTTTACCCCATGCTCAGCACCACAACCAAACACACACACACACACACACACACACACACACACACACACACAAACTCATGATAAACCATGAGTGTTGTTCTACCAGAATGTACTTTAAGATAATTAACCACCCCGGTAGCTGAATTACAAAAAAAGCACAATCACTGGAATTCTTTACATTCTGACAATCACTTGAACATTCTTGTGTAGATTTTTTAATGAAATCTTGTCTTGAAAGTTCATCATTATAAATTTCTGTTGGAGAAATGTTATCCTTAATAAGGTTTCTTTCATATTAAATCATTATTCTTATTAGGGTTTATATATTAGTGAGTTCAAGCACACATTAAATCATTAAGAAACCTTTGTGTTTTATAATCCTGTAACCTCTGTTTTATATGTTCTCTGTGAGGACCATCTTCTCTGTATCTCTGATAGAAGGACGGCGCGATCCAGCTGGAAGTGTCCAGGAACGGAGAAGATACACAGTCTTTTGTTTTGACTAACCTAACGACAACGATGTTACGCACACACATTGCTTACTGC
>JBBPDC010146958.1:0-22466 GCA_037974485.1 Hemigrammopetersius urotaenia
CGTTCTCTCTCTCTCTCTCTCTCTCTCTCGCGTTCTTGCTCTCTCTCTCTCTCTCTCTCTCTCTTTCCTTCTCTCTCTCTCTCTCTCTCTCTCAACATTGTCTAGACATCCTTGGCTCAGTATTATGAACGCTTCTCTGTAACAGGACACGGCCATCGCTTCAAAAGATTAATTGGAATTGCGATGGGTGAATACATTCCCATGAGGAGGTCAATTCAGTTTGACCCTGTTAGCTTAAAAGCTTTTGGCTAATTAAAAAAAAACAAGGGGGGTTGGGAATTGTGAGTGATCTACTTTAGCCTATTGAAGGGCAGGGTAGTATGTTAACCCAAAGCTTGGTTAGAGAAGTTCAGTGAAAAAATAGACGTTTAGCTCACCAATAAGCACTGTACGAACTGTAAGCTTAAATCACTACAACGCGCCTGAAAAAGTAGACAAAAGTACATTTACATTTAGCCAAAACCTTTAGTGGCACCCATCCGCTTGCTTTCTAGTTAAGCTTTCATTATTCAGTAGCCGCAGTAGCCTCATGACCCCAGTACTGAACTAAAGCAGACTTCAGACATGTGTCTTGGCTGATTTGGCTACATTTGGGCTAAAGGGATATTTTATTCTTCTTTTTTGTTGAAGTCCTCCTGTAAGTGGGCGGGTTTTAAAAGAAGGCGGTAAATTATGTCCATGAGGGCAGATTTGGTGATGGCTTCTAGAAGATACACACAGCCATGGGGGAAAAAATGAGACCACTTTTCCCTTTTTTCTCTTCACTGTTTGTACAATTTGCTGTGTGTGTGTGTGTGTGTGTATAAAATGCGCAGGTTGCTGTTCGTTTGTGTAAAAATAAGAATTTTAAGAAACGCCTGTGAGTGTGTTGTGAGTGCAGTAGTGTTTGTAGAGCAGCTTTTCCAGCAGCTTCTCTCCTGATTCAGTTTCTGATGGGATGAAACAGTGTCAGAGACACACTCTGTTCTTAACATCACTCTTTTTGTTGCTGTTACAGTTGTAAAATAATGTAAGAGTGTTGTATAGTTAAACATTTCCAGGGTATAAAAATGATTTCTATGTATTGCTTTTACAGTTTTGAATCAAGTGTTGGTCAATAGTGTATAAAACAATAGTGACATGCACATTTAACACAGACACTCCCGCAAATTACCAGAAAAAAGTGACGCAGCCTCTTGATTTTTTCCGTGGCTGTATATTCTTTAAGACGGAGGCTGCATAGCCACCTGAGCAGAGCAAGTAACCTCAAAAAATAGACCTTTGCCCATATGGAAATCATTCCAGATGTATGGCACTAAGCTGTGGCAGTGTTTAGGTTATACATTAGAAGAATCAAAGGGTTGCAGCTTTAGCCAGATTAAGGTGGAGTTGTGCAGAAGAAAAGCACACAGAAAAGCAGTAGTTCACTGGTAGCGGAGGCTAAAGGAGGATGGGTGGATAATGCCTAGGTTGTTATTTGGTTTGTGTGTGTTAAACACCTAAAACATCCATTAACATCTAAAGACACACTAAGAATACGAAGGAAATCTCATCACGCATTACTCTTATGCATGATGGATGAGCAGCCTCTCAAAGTAATATAGAAAAGTGGCCGTACCTCTTGAATGAAAGAATAGATCAGTTACATTGACAGCAACTGACGTCATTCTGTAACAACCTGATGGAAGTGTAAAGTGAGGGAAGAGATTGAGTGGTGATGAATTCTTTCATCCATTCATCCATTCATCCATTCATCCAGATGCCACTTTTTCTAGCCAGGGTTGCGGGAAGTGGTAGATCCTACCCCAGCCACTCATTGGGCAAAATGCAGGGAAACACCTTTAACAGGACCTGGAGGCTACTGGCCCAAAACCTGCTATCAAGCCGACCCTATCGCTCTCAGAAACCAGGAAACTTTATTTATCCTGGAGGAAATTGCTTATGTTTTCACTGCAGAGTCACACACAGAGAAGAACAATATAAAAGTCTAAATATATCCAGTAAAAGAATCTGTAGAAAACCTCAGTGTGAAATACTCTATATTATATTGTAAGTGGGAATCTGTTATTGCATGTAGTAGAGATTAGTGGCATATAAGTAATATTGATGCTGTGGTAAGACTATTGCATGTCATAGTAAGATAATAATAATAGTTCTGCACGTGATTTAAACTCGGCAGGAAATTGCACAACAAAATAGCATCAGGCTGTTTGACAGATTATTGTGTGGATGTGTGACAGAGGGTGGAATTGCAAAGTCTGATGGCGGTGGGAAGGAAGGAATGTTTATTTCTAAAGGAATATTTCAGACTGCATTTACATTATAGCAGAGTGAAGTCATTTTCACTTTGCATCCCTTTGGTTTCCATGGCAAGGGCAGTGGTGCACAGAGAACTACAGGAGCAGTCGTTTATGTTGGGGGCTACAACTATCTAAGGGTTGACCCCACCATCAGAACACCAAAGACACTTTTCTGTGGTTATATGGGAACTGTGCTGTGCCAAACTGGTGCGATAGCCCAGAAGTTGTAGCACACTTTGATTTAGATAAGATAAACAAGTGGGACAGTACAAAGTTAAGAACAGCAAAAGAATAGCATAAAATAAAATAGAATAAAGTACTACATCACAGTATACAATAAAATGTTCAAATGTACAGCACAGTATAAAATCAGTATAAAAGTGTACAGTATAAATCTAGGAGTATAAATATGCACATCTGTATAGTAAAAATATGCATATGTGTGTGTAAACTGGAAATAGGACTATATTGCACATTTAAAAGTAGGACTAGGTGGAGGCTTGGGCGAGTATTATGCATGTACACAGTGAGTTTATGTTTTTAAGTATGTACAGAGTGGACGGATAAGTAGAAATGAGAACATTATAGATACACACACACACAAAGGTACACAATGGAGTGAGAGGCCTTGACAGTAGATTAGTATTAGGCCTCGTTCACACAGACGTCTGAACCAGGCGTTTTTCTGGCGTTTGTGACGGCAGGTGAGCGCCTATTGAACGCCCCCCTTTTTCTGCTCTTTGCAGCAAATCAAAGCGTCCATACGGGCGTTCAGCACCGGCGCTCGGCCGGCTGCGCGTTCGGATGGCTTCAAATAAACGCTGCATGCAACGTTTCCTTGGCTTCAAAATCCTGACGAATGCGAGGAAAACGTAGCTATGGCGTTTCCATGGCGTTCGCTTGACGTTCTGGAGGACCGAATATGTCCCATGATTCTGTACATCAACTGCGAAAAAAACACGTTTTGTTCCTCTCCTGCCTACGGCGCCGTATCAGGAGGATTTTTAAAACAGGAATGTAAACGTAAGTCTTAAGAAAGAATAGGGATCCATGTTTACAATGCAGAACTATAAACCAAGATGACACACGTGTAAACACTCTAGACAGAGTAATTACTGCCCCCACAGGTAAATACACGAAACTATAGATTGGGCGTCAGGCTGGCGTCAGACTAACGCCAGTTGAACGCCTTGCTGACGTCGATCAAGCGTTGCTACAAAACGCCACAAAAACGTCTATGGCGTTCAGAGTGCGTTCATTTCAAACATCCGTGTGGACGAGGCCAGAAAAATTGCACATTCTAAATTGCACATTCTGTCCAGCAGTAATAGTTTCACCCAAACATTGCACATGTTGTATCAAAAAAGAACTGCACTTAGTAATATTGCACACATTGCATCATTTTATCTGATTTTTCATTTTAATTATGCACTAGCAGCCCAATGTAAACACATAGAGATGACTGTTTATTCCTAAGCGAAAAGTTTCTCTCTCCGAGGCTCTTTTGTAATTTTTGGGTTTTTTTTTTTTTCCCTTCATATTTGAGTTTTCTAGTTTTCTTGGCATTGTTTAGCCCAGCTAGTGATGTCCTGGTACAACTTCACATTTCTCACAGCGTTAGAAAACTCCCACTGAAATTTATCTTCAGCTCAAATAGATGTAAATGTAAATAGTAGTGCTTGTACTTCATCGTTTTCCCAGTTGTTTGTGTTTCCATTGTTGTTGAGTCCACCTGTTGATGTCGTTTTGACCAATTAAGGGGCAGCTGGTAGCCTAGTGGTTAGGGCATTCGCCCTGTGATCAGAAAGTCCATGTTCGATTCCCAGGACCGCTAGACACAGCTGAGGTACCCTGAGCAAGGTACCGTCCCACACACTGCTCCCCGGGCGCCGTGTTCCTGCTGCCCCCTGCTTTACTTGGTGAATGGGTTAAATGCAGAGGGTGAATTTTGTGTTCACACTGTGTGCTGTGGTGTGTTCACGTATGACCGAATGATCACTTCACTTTAAAAAAAAAAAAAAGCGGCAATGCAGTCAGTTTTCCTTTTCCCATGTTGTTTGGATATCTTCCATGATAAAAATTGGACTGCAAATAAGTTACAGGTAGTATTTATAGCACGTCTCCTGCCCAAACACATGCATAACGTTTACCTTCGCATTTAACCTCGCCCTGGTCTTCACCCATCATTTCATAGTCATATATGAACGCACACATATGCTCGGTATCGACTTGAAACCATGGAAACCCACAGCAAGATTAGCTCCTTTTGAATCATTTTGGCTGTGGGCTTAACAAAGCTTCAAATGTCGCTCAGCATATATATGTTGTTGGAGAAAGGAACATTCATGCAGTGCTTCAACAGTGAGAGAGGTTCCAGAGCTTCAGTATCAGGGGTAGCACCAGTACACCCATGGGGCTTTTGTCAGTCTACATTATGGGAGTGTGGTACTCAAGGGTGAAGAATGAAATGTAACTAATGCTTTGATTAATTGGAGAACTGAAAAGTGCAGCCCAGTTAACACAGTAGATGACTGTGAACTGCGATAAGTTATTTAAATATAAATGGGGGCTAAGCTGAATTGTTTCTTTGGTGGGGAAATACTGAACATTATTTTTATTTCATGTTTACATGGGCTATTGTAGACCTTTTTGAAATGGAACTGGAACATTTCAGTTTTGTTGTTAATTTGACATTAGCAGTGCAGATAAGAAATGATTGCTTTCAAAGCCGGTGATTTTAATAGCCTTGACGGACACTCTAACATATAGGTATAGGTGTTATTATATCTTTTAGTGCAGTAATGTCCATTTTAAACTGACAGGCAGTTTTTCATATATGCGGACAAAAGTATTGGGACAAACCTGTTTTCCGTGTTTATGATTATACCCTTCACTTACTTCCAGTGGACACAGTTTTTCTATTATAGCATGACTGTGTCCCAGTGCACAAAGCGAGCTTCATAAAGACATGCTGGAGGTGTTCAGTGTGGAAGAACTTGACTGGCCACACAGAGTCCTGACCTCAACCCCATCCAACACATTTGGGATGAACTGGAACAGAGATTGTGAGCCAGGCCTTCTCACCCAACATCAGTGTCTGACGTCATAAATGCTCTACAGAATGAATGGGCACAAATTCCCACAGAAACTCCACAATCTTGGAAAGCCTTTCAAGAAGAGTGGAAGCTGTTATAGCTGTAAAGGGAGACCAACGCCATGTTAAAGTCTATGTACTTGAATTCAGTGTCATTAAATCCCTGTAGTGGTCAAGCGTCCCAATACTTTCGTCCATTTTGTGTCTATTTAGTGCATTGTTCCTTCTCGTAGATCAGAACTAGCTCTTCACTGGTCTGCCAGATGAAGATGATCTATTAATGCAGGCCACAAATCGCTCTACCTCTCTCACTGTATGTCTTTCTAGCTTCCCTGATTGCACTAACACACTTTGGCCTCTCCTCCGTTCCATTGTCATCATACCACAAGCGGCGATCCACTCACACTAATAATAAGAAGCACAATCACTTCTGTGCGGTTGCGACACAGCTGTAGCAGGCCAGCGCTCTGACGTAGCACCCGGCATCAATAACAGGAAAGTGATCAGAGCGAGGGCCATGTTTTTCACCATGTTATGAAATCTGAAGTGGAAAAATATTTCTTGGTATCCATGTGATTGTTTTTTCCCTTTTTCAGGCCTGTTTACTTTCATGTGTGTGATATTCCAGCAGAGCCAGGCCACACGTCAGAAACTTATTGCCTGTTTAAGAACATCTGGATATTTCTCTCTCTCTCACCTCTGTGTGTGTCTGTCTCTGTCCTCTGTCTTGACACACTCTTCCTCTGTCATCCCTTTATATCTTCCTTTATGCGGTTTTACAGCGCCTGCGTTTGCTGCTTGCTTTCCTGTATAATTTTTTACGACACCTCCACATTTTTCTTCCTGCCTCGTTTTTTTTATCTTTTTATTCTTCGCCCTCCCTTTCTCTCTCTTTCCCTCTCATATTTTCTCCATGTCTCTTCATCTGTCCTCATCTCTCTCTCTCCCTTCCTCTCACCCCCATACACTCCCTCAATCTCTTTTACTCTCTCCCTTGCACTCCCTCTCCCTGCACCCATCCCTCACTCCTGTTCTTTCTCTCCTCCTTAGGACATTCTTTTCTTCCTCCTCTCTGATGTCTTACAGATGCTCTCTCTCTCTCTCTCTTTCTTTCTCTCATCTGTCTCTCTTTCTCTCTCATCTGTTTCAATTCTCTTTTTCTCTCTCATTCTCTCTCTCTCTGTGACATGGAGTTCATAGTCTACACATTAGTCGTGTAGCTAAATTCATTGTCATTTTTGCTGAACTGTTCCTTCAATTCTCTCTTTGTCTTTCTACTTCATTCTGTCTATCGCTTCCTCCCCAGCCAATTTCTCTGTTGGGCTGTTTTGTTGTTTTGTTTACTCTTTGTTTACCTCTCCAGAGTGGCCCCGGCGCTCTTGTAAATACACTTTAATGATCGCCGGTGGAGCTGCTTTCCCAGCAACTGCTACTAAAACTTTCTGTTGCAGAGTTACTCTCGCACAGTGATGAGATACACATTAACAGAACTATTTTTCTCCCTCCTCTGAAAAGTGTTCAAAGTAACGTTTATAAGCTCTCATAAAGGCTTCAGACCGGGAGTCTTACAGATTGTTGTTCTAGCTCAGTCTAGCATTGACTTCCCGTAATCGCGAGTCCCTGAAGATGAAGAATATTGCACAACGCTTTAAACAACATGAACCTTTAATAAAAGAGCAACATTATAAAAGTGATTTGCGTATGTTAGCTTTAAATGCACTAGATAATTCCTCTGCTAAATGGAGTGTGTGTTGGGGAAGGGTTGTGCTGGAGCGCTGCAGGCTCGCTTGAGAAGTCTCCTGGGGAAGCTGCTCTAGTTAAGCAGTTTTCAACATGCCTGCCCTCTTTTCTAGAATTTACATTTCACCCTTATACAGCCTTTGGGCTCGGAGCATGCCTTGCTAATGACGCTAGCATGACAGAAACCTTTCGTTAGCGGCTGGTAAAATCGATTGGAAATAATTAACGGAAAGACAGATAGTCTAATAGAGAACCTTCGATAAGATCACTTTACATGAATGTACTTTAATGTCCATTAAAGTCTGTAGGAATGTTCACTGACATCCTTGGCTGGGAGTCCAAGAGAACACAAGTTGCTTTGCTCTCTTGGTAGATAGGATGGCCCTCCCACTCCCCCATGACTGAGCACAGTGCTAACCAGCATTCTCCTCCAAATGTGTTGCGCAGCAGTGGCAGTACAAATACATGTGGCGGAGAAAGGAAACATGTGCTCCATTCACACTGACAGTGTTGGTGGTAGTGAGTTGTATGGCACTAAATTGGGGGCAAAATTGAGTGAAATACAATTAATAATAACTAGATGCAGATAGTGATTGCTGTAAAACCAGTGTTTGGAGACACCCAGTCATTGGTTTTATAGACAAAAAAGAGGTTTGCATTTTAAACAATCTTGCACCATATATTTAAACTGTTGATCTTCTGACTCAGCGCCTGGCGCTTTAGCACTGCACCACAGTGGGGACGAGAACGTGGAGCCTCTTACCAAACCATTTATTATCGCATTCACAAAAAGAATGATAATTTTTAAGAAAATTAAGAAGAGCAGTTTGCTAAGAAGAAATTATTAGAACAAACAAAAGTCACTATATATAAACTATAGAAGTAATTTTTGACCATATCCATTGACCCAATGTAAAAAACACTATGATGGTGTATGTGTATGTATTATATTTATATTACTTACAGGTCATACACGATAATACACACATGTGATACAAAGTGCAAAATTACATTTAAAATTCTAGAATTTTTGCAACAAAAAGTTATAAGTTATAAAAAAAGTTATAAAAAAAGTTATAAAAAAAGTTATAAAAAAAGTTATTAAAAAAAAGTATACTTTCTACATACCTTTGCGTTTATTTATTTTTAAATCTTTTGAAATCCCCAACTGCCCTTTGCATGTAATGAATGACCCAATGGAATTGGTCCAAAAAAACATCTCTCTGCATTAAATTGTATAAAGTTGTTTTTTTTAAGTTGTCATTTTGGAAATATAAGGCTCTCTTATGACCGTGAAGTTACAAAACAGTTTAAAGCTGGCTTTACTTTACTTTGATAGATTGTTCACTCGATGGCCAGGGCAGAAACATAAACATGTGTGCGGATAGCAACACAAACATATAAAACTCCGCTCCTCTGCTTACCTCCTCTTAATTTAATTGGACCATGGGAGCTGTAACACTGGGAACTGTAGTTCTTTCTTTCTGTGTTTTAAAGGCACCCAAGTGATGCTGTGAAGTTATTTCTTTTAGCATAGCAGGCCATCAAGCATCACTTTGAACACACAGAATGCCTCTAAATAGTCTGAGGCCATAACTGCTAACCACTTGTTTTGTTCAATAAGTCATTAAAGGCTTGAAATAGTCAATAGCAGTTAGTATCCGTCCACAATGGAGTGTATTGACATGCTGTGTTGGCCTGAAACAGAGCCTTTAAAGCAGGAATGGCACACTGGGGACTTTCCAGCTATTAGAATATGTGGCTACTGTGAATGGCGTGTCTTTTATTGGAGTTTGCTACTATGTGGCCTGGACTGCAGGCTGTGTGTGACTTTAAGGAATCATTTGGCGAAACACAAATTTACACTGTTTTTTACTTCTCCCAAGTAACGTCTGCCAAGAAGTGTTTGCGGTTTGGTGCTGTTGGACATAAATTCTGACCTCAGAATGGCTGCATCTAACAATTTTTAATTATACAATCCACAAAAGTGTCCCCTTATAGTCAAGGAGAAATTATTTCACTGCTTTTAACCCATTTACCCGAGGGAAGCAGGGGGCAGCCATGAAAACGCAGCACCCAGGGAGCAGTGTGTGGGACGGTACCTTGCTCAAGGCTACCTCAGTGGTACCAATAGGCAGTCCTGGGATTTGAACCTCTGACCGTCCGATCACAGTGTGACAGACAGTGCCTAAAAACCCATAACCAAGTTCACTTCAGGTTACATAAGGACTCGACCTGCCTTGAGACAAGTGTGGTGACTTTGCACGATGCTAATTAGTGATAATCAGCTAATGTCTCCAGTATCCAGTATCCAGTATCAAACTAAAGAAACACCAGTGTGTCTTGGGTGCAGTTGGGGAAAACTGTAAATGAGATTTATCAATGAATGATTGCTTTAAAGGATTCAGGGGTGAATTTGTTTCTGTCCTATTCCTGTTAGGCCTACACAGAGGGCCATTCTGCATGGCTGCTGTTCCAGGACGTTCTGGGTGACCTCAGGGTTGACGGGCAGAAAGAGAGCTTTCATATCCAACTGGGAGACACAAAGGGAGAGACTGATAGTGGTGGGATGGGCAGAGAGGGATAAAGATGCTAAGAGATGAGAAGAGGGAGAGAGGGAGGGAAGGAAGGGCCGAGTGCAATGATGAAAGACTAGTCAGCAGGATGATAATTATTACGATTAATGACCGTGATGTACTCTGTGTGGGCACACACTTGTAGTGCAGTACCCAAGAGAACCAAATGTCCTCACAGGTGTTGCTTTATAAGTCCTCACAAATGTCCAGATGTCCCCTTGAACTGAAAGTTAAGTAAAAATCTAGAACAATTTTCCTTTTAAACCAAATATAGTTGATCAGGCCATGAGGCTAATGTAGCTAAGACGTTTCAAAAGTAGGTATATGTGCAAAGTCTTTTATCTCTTATTTTTTATTTTTACTTTTTGCTGCATTCTTGTTTGCTTTCACTCATTCTGATGTTAATTTGAAGCTGTTTGCATAGATGGCTTAGACTTTTATACAATACTGTGTGTGTGTTTGTGTTCATGTATATATAACACACGAACATGTATGTAATATTTGTATGCATGTAATATGACATATTACTTATTGGTAATGCGCATAGGACACATGATTTATATGTTAATGTTACATGTACTTAATTTTGTTACATTTTGAGCACATTATTACATAAATCTACCATGTCCTGATATGATACAAAAACAAACCTTTGTGTGTGTGTGTAGTCATAGTCTACATTTTTGTAAATTCCTCTAAATAATTCTCTCATTGACTTCCACCTTCCCCTTTTGTGTCTCTATCTTTTTCTGCGACCTCACTTTTCATTCAGACAGATTTATGGTCACACACACACACACACACACACACACACACACACACACACACATATGACTGCTTGTAGCTAAGCAGATAAATAGTTTAATCCAATTATAATCCATTAAGCAGGAGTTTAGAGGGTCCTTCCTATATTCCCCGGAGCAAAGAACTAAGAGGGGGGGGGGAGGGGGCTGGTTATAGAGAGCAAAGGGGCTCTGTTTGGGTCACATGATGCGCTGCCCTTTCTCAGTAGCTCCATCACACACCCTTAAGCTCAATCACACATGCGCTCTGTCTCTCTGCAGTGATACACATTCTGCTCTCAGTGTGTGTGTGTGTGTGTGTGTGTGAACGCTGGCCGGTGCGAGCTGGCTCTGCCGGCTGCCTGCAAGACAGGACGGTTTTTGGCCGGGGCTCTAATCATGTCTCTCTGCTGTTGCCTCTTTTTCAGGGACTATGGCTCCAAGCGCAAATCAGGTAAGACACTTTCTGCCTCCTCACTCACTCCATCCCACTTTAACCTGTTGCACTGATCAGGTGTTAGCGTGCAGGGTGAGGAACTATCAGCATCCTGCAGCCTTACTCAGCATTTCCTGCGCACGTCTCTGCTCTCGCTGGACGTTTGGATGACTTGCAGTTCTGTGAGGGTGAAATGCAGTAGGGCTGGCAGATAATGACAAGAAATCAGTATCACGCATAAAAATATGGCTATATATTATGATAGTAAATTTGCATGCTTGTTGAATGCAAACAACAAAAGGAATTTTATGTAGTATTGTAAATGTTAACCAGACAGAAACTACATTCCATGAAAGGGAATTTGCTATTATTTAGTCTATGTATTTCAAAGAGTTCCGTAAAAACACCCAGCAAATGTCATACATTGCAGTTAAAGGGTCCATATCCTAGGTTTGTGAAGGACATTTATGTGGGCAAAAAGTGTATGCAAATGACCTCTGTTCTGTCCAAGGTGAAACACTCCTTATAACTTCGTAGTTAATGGGCGTGGCTAAAGTGCTAGAGACCAAATAGACAAATATGTACATGCATTTTTTTTTATTTAAGGACATGGGAGTAGACTTGAGAGATAATGGTGAACTTTGGTTTGTGAACTTTAACAGTGTTTATCTTTAACTCTTAAAAAAAGTGACTTTCCCACAACTGACAAGTTCTGGGTTCCATTTGGAAAGTGCACAACAATAGAGCTAGTTAAACCTGATGACGCCAGATGTCTTTCTGGTGAATTCATTAGGAGACTTTGTCCCCTTTTAACTCATTAAAATTAAATTTATGATGCATTCACATCCCCCAGAAAGTTATGATGCATTCACATCACCATCTAGGAAGGGTGAAGTAGAAGTAGGGTGAAGCTTTCTCTGTGCTACCTGCTTTTAAATCACAGTATAAAAAAGCTCCATGCTGTCCTTATTGTTGGATGTAACGTGATGAATGTTTCTGAATGAATATACATGCACTCCGCTGAATTTTTTATATTGATCATCACTATTATGATTAAAGATGACTTAAGTGTGCAGCATCTTTATTTATTTTGATTAATTAGAGCAAAATCTGCACATACTTGGCCTTGTCAGATCATGTTCTATGAAAGTAAAGGCCATTACAGCACTGAGAAATCCCATTATTATAAGAAAAGAGCATATTAAATGGCCGACTCGTGATTGGGACTGTGCTAGGAGGATATGACTCAGATGATACAGAGAATTATTTATGTCATGAGTTGGAATAGAAACCGAAGAAGGCCCCTGTGAAGGTTTGTGCACTACTGCTTTTGTTGTTCTTGGTAGCGTTACTTGATTGATGCTATCTAAAATGCAAGGGAGGGCTGCAGAGGAATCGCTCTGACTTATGTTTGCGCTTTTCTGTGTGAAATGACACTGACCAGATGGATGAAGCTTTGGGGTTTTCACCTTTTTGAACTGAAGTATGTTTGTGTGTATGATTGTGTGTCTTTATCAGCCAAACTGGAGGCCTAGTGCAGAAGTTTCTATTCGACTTGATGCACAGGCATCCACTCAGAGAAAGCACATTTGCACAGGAAAGAGGAGTCATTCGTATTCATTATGGAGCACACCAATCAGGTTATGTAGATTGAAGGATAGCCAATGTACTTTCTGCTAGATCTTGATTTCACTTGCATCAAGACATCTACCCTTATGAGAGAATAGAAACCACTTTTATTAGATCTGACTCAATTACGTCTAATTATGGTGATGTTTTCTGTCATTATCTTGCCATTGTTCATTGATTTGATGATTGCGGACACAGAGCTTCATTTTCTTTTGCAATACCAGCAAATTGCAACCATTAGGGTTTTGAAGGGAACAATAAATCAGTAGAAAAATAAAAAGGAAAATTGTATATAAAAAATTGCGTAGTAAATCTGGGTTTGAATTTTGAGCTTGCATATATTTTATGTTATTGCATAATGCTGTAAATTAACATTCTTATATTATACAATTTAATGAATGTATCCCTAGGTTTCGTGTTACAGATATGTTTAGATAAGCTTAGCATTAAAGGAATGGTTCAGTCAACAATGCTAGAGTCACTAACCATTAAAATGTAACATTTTCAAATGCTGTTGTGCTAACTGGGGACTACTAGCATCCGTAGTGTGTATGGTCGAATAATTCCTGGAGAGAATGCATTAACCCATAGACTTGGGCTGTTTGGGTTTGTTTTGATTTCTGTTACTCAGCTGTATCGAGCTAATGCACATACATATGGCCTCGCGTCTACCTGCATTCATTTCCACTTATTTTCTTGGGCAGTCTGTGAGCATATGGATAAATTAATCATTTCCAGCTCTGGGCTGTTTGCCTTCCATCTTAATTGCCTCTCTCGGCAGGGTTGGCAGGTGGAACTCCAGCAAACAGCTGGAAAGTGTCATTTAGCTCTGGGTGATTTCAAAAACAAACTCAATTTTAATCGTTAGGCGTGGACGTTGCTAACTCTCACATTTCCCCGAGTTTGCCAGAAAATTCCAGTTGATGTCATTGGGTATTGGGTTGCGAGTGTCAGACCAAAAAAAAAAAAAGAGTCGTTTCCATAAAGGCCAACTGTGCTGGAATGTGCACAAGAAAAGTGGAAGGCGAGTTCCATGGCATTGTCTTTGGACTGGAATGGAGCTTTGCCTACCAAGAGATAGTGATGTAGCCGTGGTTGTGTCATCTGGAGAATATGTTCTGCTCAGAACTTGATGACCCTACCCCCAGAAAACTGCAAGCAATGCGTGTGTTTATCTGCCTTCGTCCCCGTTCCAAACAATTATCTCGCTAATCAAGCTTTTCAAGACCATCTGTTGAGCTCAATTAGCTCGAAATGGGAACCAAATCTCCTTCTCCAGGACAAAAGCCTCTACCTCGAATTCTTCGTGTTTTCAAAGTCCGTCAAGCTTGAGTCTAATCACTCTTTCTGGATTGCCCCTAAGATTTGAGACACTTGGGCTTGAGTTCCCTCGACAGTTGGCTCCATGCTTGAGAAATGACAGTAATTCCGGTTTAGGGGGTAGGTGTCCTCATGGAATCAGACACAGTTGATCCCAGGATGGGACTAACATGGGCTAAGAGGCTCCATCTGGCAAGCAAGCCCTCGCAAATAGGAGTTATTGATCAGGTCAAGTCAAATCTAATCCGTTTTATTTAGGGTTGCATTAGCAGAATGGGCAAGGATTAGAACATCTTTGCTTAGAAAATAAATATGCAGTTTATTTTGGGTCTATGCTGTTATTTAATGAGGTAAATAAGCTCAGTCAGGTCTGCACACTCATAAACCTGAACCAAAATGTCGTTATTAACTAGCCATGTCTCTTCTAACATTTAGTGTAGCTTTATTTGAACATTTAAACAGATTTTTTTCCTTTGCGAATTTAAAATAACACTTTTGCTCATTTAATAATAAGAACCCTAACATATAATAAGAGCAAATATTATGTTTGTGTAACTGGCAAAGGAGCACATGACTCATTCATTCAGTTCATAAATTACAGTGTAAACTATGACTTCTTACAAAAGAAGAGAAACAACAAATAATAAATTGTTGTTCAGAAAAAGGCCAAATAAATATGGTATAAAATGTAGATGTGTAAGATAGAGGTTAGACACACTGCTGTTCAGGTTGAATAGAAGCAGCTTTTTGAAGAAATGAGCACATGGCCGGGTGGGGGTTCATGCATGGGTTGGCAATTCATAAGGGTGGTTAGAGATCAAGAGAGTCAAAAGGAATGTGATGCTTCACCATTCATTAAAATCTCTGGATCATCTCGCTGAGGCTAATCATCACAGCCGAAGTGTGAATAGAGCACGCATATGGTTTTGTAAATTGTTTTGCGTTGTATAAAGTGCAGTTTAAGAATGTGTCCTCAGATCGCTTATCAGTGCACTCATTGAAGATGAATCCGCTATAAAGATCTTTAAAAGATCATCTTCATTTGACTGGTTTTTGTGTATGAAAACTAGGGCTGTCAGTAGATTAAAACATTTAATTGCGATTAATCTCACTGTTAAATCGCGATTAATCACACCTTTAAGTCTGTTTTAAACATACAGTTTTTCATACTCAACAATATAGGAGTAGACAAATGTTTTTATGTGCAGGTTTATGTTTAGCAATGACAATATTGTCATTTTTTCATGAACACATGTACATATATACGTACATACATACATACATATACATAGATATTAATGCTGGGCAATTTTAATCGCAATTAATCACATGGTTTTCTACGATTAATCGCACTGTGATATGCGAAATGTATTGCAAACATTTCTTTTTGAAGTACTGCTTTAAAAGTAAGTGGAATAACTCTTTAAACAAATAAGAGGCTTTTTAACAGCAGTGTTCCCTTCACACAGCTGCAGTTCAAATATTTCTGTAAATCTCAACTTAAACATTAATGTAGTCAAATCAAATATAAAACCAAAGCTATTTGCCACTGCAGGACATTCACGTTTTATGTAGCTTATTATTGAAAAGTCAACACCCGAGTCCAGAGCATGGGGACGGAACCAGTATAGCAGCTGCAAAGAGGAACTAATAAACTAAGTCCATATGAAATGTACCTGAATGCAGTGTTATTAAAGTCACATTTGGTGGAATGGCCAGGCATCTAATATGGACAAAAGTAATGGAAGCGCTGTACGTGTCAGCTGGTTTTCTCGGGGGTCAGACATCCCATTACTTTTGTCCATATTAAAAAGCTTAACGCTTGCGTTACTTTGGTGAAAGCACCAAACTTTAAAATAAAAGGATGTTTAAAAACAAGTTAACGCAATAATATAATTATCAGCGTTAAGTAAATTATGCGTTAATGCAATAACGCATTCACTTTATGAAAACACTTTGGAATTTAACCGTTTTGTCTTTCAGTTATAAACCATGCAAACCTTTAGTGGCAGCTTGGGATCTTTCTCTCTTAACCTGCCCAGCTGTGCTAAAAATACTAGGCTCATGTATGACTTGACCCAATACAAACAAATAAATTCAATCATGAAAAATAGGCTTTTTTTTAGCTGAGACACATTACCAAACTGAAATTTTATGGAGATGCTTTTATCCCAACATGCCTTGGTTAGTGCAGCTCTCTCTAAATGAGAGTCCTTTTTCTTCTGTCAGGTGCCTCCAATCCACTCACAAATATAACGATGAGGGGCTCCTGAGTCATGTGACTACTCAACATTTGAGTGCATACTGTCACACGCGCCGCCCGACTACTTTCCATTCTAACATCCTAATTGCTGACGTAACACTTAAGTTCATGCAGATTCAATATTACAGCTGAAATGCCATCATCTTTACACTTTGAGCTTTATGTTTAGACTTTCATACATTTCCCGGGAGCTCTATACTTATCACATCTCATGCTGTGTCTGAACAGGCTGTGCCTGTGTCCAACCAGCGGATGGAACAAGCACCATGCAGGACACTAAAGAGAACATATAGCTCAATGAAAAGTGTATAGAAATACTGTTTATAAATCTTTACATTTTGTAACTATTGAACAAAGTAATACCAGCAAATTATGCTGCCAAGCTGCTTTTTGGTTACTGGCCTTTATCTTTATAGAATATAAGGGGGCCGAGACCCTTGTTCTCTCTGGGTGGGTAGGACATCCCTCCATCTCCCCACATCACTCAGCATGATTCTACCCAAAGCGAACGTCCGTTATCCTCTGAATTAGTTGAGCTGCACGAGGACATTGCATATGCAGCACGTTTGAAAATATGAGGTGACTGCGGTGACTTCACGTGACTCAGAGAAAGTACACCCTCCCAACATTGGCAGTATTGTGTGAATGGGGGAGTTTAGCTAACAGGTAGATATGAATCTAAGTTAGGAAGCTGACTCTAAACTGTAGAATAGTTTACTTCTTGTAAAGACATCTGTATTAACCACTGCTTTGTTGAAATAATGTCTTGAAGGTCCCATGACATGCTGATTTGTCTTATGCTTTTATATAGGTCTTAGTGGTCCCTTAATACTGTATCTGAAGTCTCTTTCCGAGAGACTTCTATGTATGGGGAGGGGCCAGCTTGTGGCCACAGTTCAGCAAGACCAGCTCTGTATTGCCCCAAGTTGAGGAATCAGTCAGCGGCGAAATGTCATACAAATCTTTAGGAATGTGTATCGGCGCATTTCCAGAGAAAACAGAATTAACCCAATGGTTCTTCAGAGGTTCGCACGCTATTTATGCTAATTTGTACCTCTAAGCACCGAGCAACTGCCGTGCTTCACTCTACAGGCAAACGTGGTCTCTCACATGATCACATTGACAATCGGTGGAGCAATTAATTTAGGGAAGGGGGCGAAATTCTCTTGGTGGGCAAAGGGGAGGTAACCTTTTCCCGTATGACGACATACGGGGCCAAATTCCAGATCTGGCCATCTGAGCTGTCGTTCTCTCAACGGCAGAGCAGAATGACCAAAACACCCTTTACACCTCTTGCCATTTCTAGCCACTGCAGGACCACAGGCAGGCTAGGGAAACTCACGTTCACGTCACAGCCTTTTTCCTAAGTATAAGTGATCTAACTTAAAGTGGCCAGATTTTCAGTTTTATTATTTATTTGAATGCATTGCATAAACTATATATTATGCCATATTATTTTATCATTTTCATTTCAAACAGACACATTTTGCTGCACTGTCAGTGTCTCATATTTTTCTTTGCCTAAGTCGTTTTTATTTCATTATATTGTTGTGTTTTTTTGGTTTTAAAATCAGCCCCTTGGGACTTTGTTCAGCTCTGACTGTTCGTCTTGATAGAATTATACGACTTTAAGTAAGAGTTCCCTCACAGAGCTCCCTGCAATGCATTAGTCGCTGATTATTCTTGGTGGAATCATACAAGCAACTCTTATAACAGTGTGGTAAAGCAACAGTCTAGACTTCTAAGATGATAACGCAAATTAAATCGTAATTCCTTTCAATCACATTTCATCTTTGATCGTGAAGAATCATGCAAAGAAGGTTTTCATTTTTTTAATGCAAGATTGTACACAAAAAGATAACTTTCCATTATAGTAGTATCTTGCTTCTTCTACTCAGACACAAATATGACAGTCACTGAAAGCTTAGAGTGTGCAATTTTGATGATATTTCTCCTCCGGTTTTAATGAGAGTGAAAAGTAATTACGCTGTTCAAAGACACAGTATCTTATGATGGATACTGAGCTTCAGTAAGGCCTTTGTGGGCTGCATTACAACTATTTCAGCAAACCACATCCAATGTTTACCCATAAATCTTCATGACTAACACAGAGCTATGTTCTAGTTATGAATTTCCAGCCACATTGTTGTTGGTCAGAGGAGCCTGAGACATGAGGCAGGCGTATTAGAGCTGCTTTAGGGGGCTTCGGCCGAGTTTAACTCTGGCTTAGTCTGTTGTCGACTTGCGGTTGTGTGTTTAGCTCCATAGATACAAAATAATGCCGTTTGGTGTGTGTGTGTGTCAGAGTAATGCAATGACACACTGCTTAACACCCCCTAGGCCTGTGCTGTGTGTCCACTGTCGCCACAAATCTGTAAGTCTCCTTGTGGCCTTATTCTCCAGACTGTTTACCTGTACGCAGAACCAAATCCCTCTTTTGTCTATTGTTCACCATAGCAATATCCCATTTGCTCTCACAATATGCTATATTTAAGTACGGCGGTAGACATTTGGTATGAATTGTGGAAAATCGTAGATTCCCTTTCAGAGCCGTAGATGAGAGGAGCGACTGTGCTGAAGTCTTTTCAAGCTGGGGTCAGTTTTCGAATGCTACACACAGCACACAATGCATTTTTACTTTTTTTTTTGCACATTTTACCCATCTCTGTCACTGACGGAGGCATTAGAAAGGAGGCAGAGATGCTCAACATGGCGTGTGTTTGCTGGGATAGTCTTTTCCCTCAGTAAAGAGAGACAGTTGACTTGTTGGTAAAGCTGCAAGCAGAAAGCTCGTCCTCATTGAGAAGTGTACATATGCAGAAGCAAGAAGTGTTTGTGTTCCATCAGTGTTCCGTGTTATTAAGTCAAATGTCAACTATTTTCAAATATATGTTTGAAATATTAATGTGGCTTTTCGTTTGAATAGGCCACTCCCCACTCAAAGGCAAGGTCTTGTATGGCTGGCAGTAACTGTGTTGTGTAGAGGGTGCATTAATTGGTGGATAGATTTTCACAAGAGCACGATTAACGAACAATGTATCGTGCAGCTCTAGCATCATTTCTTGGCAGGAAAAGGT
Organism: Hemigrammopetersius urotaenia; assembly: GCA_037974485.1. Taxonomy (NCBI): domain Eukaryota; kingdom Metazoa; phylum Chordata; class Actinopteri; order Characiformes; family Alestidae; genus Hemigrammopetersius; species Hemigrammopetersius urotaenia. The sequence goes on from JBBPDC010146958.1 coordinate 19,197, forward strand.
TTGAGTTTGTGTTTGCTGCACAAGGTTCCTTCTCTCCTGCCTCAAATTCTGTTTTGTTTTTTTTTGGTCTTTACCCATGTGAGAGCCAGATGTGACTGTGTGTGGATGTGCGTGTGTTGATGTGTGTGTGTGTGTGTGTGTGTAAAAGAGAGAGAGAGAGAGAAAGAGAAGAGTGTGGTTTTAGGGGGAATAGCTGCCGGTCAGACGGACCCCTGCCTGCTTACGTGGCAGCTGGGATAAGGTTTCATTGTGACGTAGCTCTGGCTAATACTGTTTACTCAAGTGCGGGGGTTGATGTTTGTGGGGTGGTGGTCCAAGGCAGAGACGGGGGACCTGGGGAGGGATTACTTTTAGTTCTAGAGGACAGGAGGGCAGGAGAGTTTGTGTATGTGTGTGCTGTGCGTGTGCGTACGAGTTTTCATTGAAAGGAGCCGTCCTAAATGGGTCAGTGTGGTTTTACTACGAATCTGCTTTTTCAGCTCAGAGTGCACTTTTTCCAAAAAAAAAAATTCCTCTCCCTCGCCGCTTGCCCTAGTATGTTCTGGAGCTCAGTGGGCAAACCAAAAAAGCCCGAGTCTGAAGATCAGAGCTTGTGGTTGAGCTTACTGTGTTTAAACTTTGGCATTCAAGGGTCAGCAGGCCTGTTATACTAAAAGGAATCGTTTCCAACGCTAGTCCCTTCAGCAAATGAGATGATTAGTGTATTAATTTGTGGTTTCCCGCCTAATTAGCCCTGTTAGGATATCAGTTATGCCTTCAACTTTTAGTCTATTATTATTGTTAGGCTGTACTGTGCCATACTGTTTTCATGTAATGGTATAATTATAGTTGCATGTTGTTTCATTTATGGTCTATTTTCATTTTGTATTGAAAGAATTTGGGTTTTTTAAGTTAAAGGAGTTTCGCAAACGGCTTTTTATTCCGTCTGTGGCCAGGAGTCTAAGAGAGCACGGTTGTAATAACTCTGCCTGGGCTGGTAAACTGGTCTCCCTAGATCACTCAGCACGACGATAGTCTATGGATGTCTATTAGCTGATGTAACAGAACTGAAGGTTACTGCTCCGTCCAAGTCTGTTCAGCTGTCCAATGGTGTTAGCAGCAGTTCGAGAAGATGGAAAGTATGTGCTAGCCTTCACCCGCCCAAGTGTTGGTAGCATTGTGTGACTGCAAGCTAATGTGTGGAACTGGGCATGACTGAATTGGGGAGGGAATTGCCATTAATATTGGGTTTTTTTTATTTTTCGTTTTACATACTTTGTTGATCTCCGAGGAAATGACTTAAAGCCTCTGTGTTTAAACCCATTTATCTCAGTGAAGCGATGGACTGATGACAACAGGGCCCGGGGAGCAGTGTGTGGGGACGGTACCTTGCTCAAGGGTACCTCAGTGGTGCCATTGGCAGTTCTGAGATTCAAAACAATGACATTCCAATTGCAGGGGCAACTCCCTAACCACCTGACCTCCGGCTGCCCCCAAAGCAGTACTGTACACACAATTAGATCTTTTCATCAGAGACATAATGTATCTGATTCAATGAAAGTATCTTCCCTTTTAATTATAGACACTTTTGTGGTGTCAGTTTAGAATATTTTGACAGAATTGTACCGCAATTATAATAATGAGCTATGAATTAAGCTTTTATTTTTAAGGTCACTATAAAAAATTGTTTTAACTTTAAAAAGTCTCCTTTAAATTCAAAGTTTATTGTAAAACACAGATTTTTGTTCCATTAACACACTGTTAAAACTTCACTCAACTCAAAATCAGCTGTAACTTCTAATATTTTGCTTTTTCTCTCCATCCTCCAACTGGTTGGTTGTTGATTGAAACCTTCATGTAAGAAAATGCTGTAATGGATACTCTACTGGGCTGGTAGGTGGTCATCCACTGCAGAGGAAGTGTAGTATGTTATCTTTACTGCTTTTTCAAGTCTGTCAGTGTTTTTTTTCCTGGATTCCATCGTTTAAAACACAGTGATCACTGCTAGCACACTTCACTATGGGTTGATGGTAAGAGGAAGCCTTTTTAATAATGCAACATTTCTAAACACACACTGAGACGCGTGTGTGTGTGTTTGTGTTCCACACCCTCCTTGAAGGGAAATGTTTAAGTAGGGAGTAGCAGTCACTGTGTTCGTCACGTGACTCAAGCTGAGAGGAAAAAAAATCCCTCTGGACTGGAGAACAGATGTAGAACAGCCTGATTCACTCACTCACACACACACACACACACACACACACACGCGCACACACACACACCCCCAGCCATTCTCATTCCACTGTAACATGTTTGTCCACAGAAAAAGGTGATGCACCGAACTGCATTATTGAATATATTACATCAACAGCCATTTGTTGCACAGTGATGGACAGTTATTGTCCACGACAGCATTGTGTCGATGTAATGTCATATTTATGTGGAAATGATGTTCGTTTGTGTTGTACTGATTCAGTGCATCACAATTTCCAGTGCAGTCAGTGCTGTATTAGCACTGAACACTGTTATATCCCACAGATTGCCACGCCTGCTTGAGCACGAACCTCCTCCAGAGCTAGTTTTGACTGGTTGATTTACAGTCGCAGTGATGACCTTTTATTAGCTCCAGCCCTCAACACCTCTCCTTCGTACACATACCGATACGAAATCCCTCACAGAGACTGTAATGTTTTGGATTGTCGTATCGTATGATGAAATGCTGTGAGAACACATGCCAACAGGCTGGACCCATATGGTAGTGGGGTTTGACCACTGCCTGGTTTCTTTCTTTTTCATGGACTACACTGGAGAGACATTTTAACCTCTAAAAGCTGAGAGCTGTTATTCTTCTACTGTTGCACTGTGCAGTGTTTTGCTATACTATTCACATATATAGCTGGATAGTTATATCCAGGGGGTCTCGACGTACGACGTTTTGAGTTAACAACGCTCTCTCCTATGTGGATGAACTAGTTTGGTTGTGTGGGGAGAGTTTTTCCTTTTTCGTAGTTGTATTTATGTGTTTGTATGATTTTGCAACTGTTTTAGGATCGAATAGGCTGTGCTTCAGCTTACACCAAAATTCGTGTTACAGATTTACTCAAGAGCTCCTGTGTGTGAGTTTCAAAAGTAAGTAAAGTTTCTTAAATTATGTTCCGTTAGTATAGGACTGCATACTGTAAATTGCATACTGACAGAGAGAGAGACAGAGAGAGAGACAGAGAGAGAGACAGAGAGAGAGACACAGAGAGAGACACAGAGAGAGACACAGAGAGAGACACAGAGAGAGACACA
>JBBPDC010146992.1:0-22460 GCA_037974485.1 Hemigrammopetersius urotaenia
TATATACAGTAATCCCTCGATTTTCACAGGGGTTACGTTCCAAGAGCACCCACATATAGAGAAAAACCATGTTGCTTATTTTTAATAGTGTAAACCCTAAATCTGCCCCCAAATCTGATCCCAGAAGACTTTAATTTCATGTTAAACTCAGTTTAATGCATTACCCTTAAAGAAAATGTAAAGGTAAATAAATAATCAGAAAAGCGAGCCAAAACAAAGAAAGAAAGGTTGAAATAACTTTCTCTACGCACATGTTTAGACAGAGCACAGCTTACTAATACTAAATAAACTGAGGTAACTGTTGAAAATTGGTGGGGGGGGGGGGGGTAAACACCAAAATACGAGGACAAAACACGGAGCAGTCATGCTACATGCTGCAGCAGCTTCTTCTTATTCTCTTTATGGCGGTTGACAACTTTTCAGTGTATTACTGCCACCTTTGTACTGGTGGAGGTAATACAGTTAAATGTTATGCAAAAATATGGGGTTACTGTAATTCCTTGCATCACTTTGAGATTTTAATCCACGCTCTTTTGGACCACTGCAATGCACTTCATCCAGTGAAGTCAAGCATCACTTGCTCCTCTACAGCACATTGTGAGCACATTACTCCAGTTCTGGCATCATTTCACTGGCTTTTGGTTCGTTCTCTTAGGGTAACAGATCAGTTAAAACAAAGAGAAAACTTAAAGGAGGACCGCGGTTTCTCAGTCAGCTCCTCAAAACTATGGAATGAATGACCTTAAAATCCTCTCTTAATTTAAAGAGTTTTAAATTAAAGAATTTTGTTCATCTCATTTTCTTTTAATTCAGTCTGAGATGTTGACTTTTACTTTGACTTTTATTGATTGTTTTTTTCTTACTTGATATTTTATGTTTTACTTTTTATTTTATATATGTGTACAGCACTTTGGACAACTATGTTGTTTTTAAAGTGCTATATAAATAAAGTTGAATTGGATCAGATATCATGCAAAGTTGTGTCCAAAAACACTCATTCATGAAGCTGTATGGAAATCATATGATTTTCATGTTCAGTGTATTGTCAACAATATTTGCATTCTGACAAAGCCTAGTTTTTTTTTTCCAGATTTATTAAACCACTGCAGTTAACTGGCATTAACTACACACCAGAGTCTGAGACTCGGATTCGAGTCGCATTTAAGTCACACAAAGAAAGTCTTGCTACTTATCTTTAGACTTCCCTCAGCGACTCGAGACTTGACTCAGACTCTGAGCTGTGACTCGTGAGTCAAAAATAATCAAAAATAATCATGGAATTACTTATTTATATCTTGCACTCTTTCCAACAACCTGAAAACCGCTCACCTCGCCCTGGTGTCCCATTACTTTTGACCGAGGTGAACGGTTTTCAGCTAATAGCGGTTTTCGAGGGGTCGTTGAAAGAGTGTTGGCACTTGGACCTCCATGGATGGCACCTGTGAGTGATCTCACTGGGACAGCTGGAGCCACAGTGAATTATATTAGCCCTTATATTATTATATTAGAGGGTATTTTTGCTGTTTCTGCATTACATTCTCTAATAGCTAAATCCTTAAACAATTTGTAACTCATATCGTTTTTTTTCAGTACAACCTCACCAAAATGATAAAAAATATACATAATTTAACTAACTACAGCTACACTGAACAACAATCATCAATAACCACCCACTTCATGTTGTGTAGATCCTCCTTGTGCCACAAAAAACACTGATCCACCAAGGTATGGACTCCCCAAGACCTCTAAAGGTGTGTTATTTCACCAAGATGTTAGCAGCAGATCCTGTTGGGCTGGCCATCATGGATCAGACTTGTTTCTATGTTGAACTGAGATCTTGGGGATTTGGAGGCCAAGCCAAGACCCTGAACCCTTTGTCACATTCCTCAAACTGTTCTCTAACAATAGGAATGATTTCTCTCATGCAAATTTACACCTAGGCTGGCGCTAATTGAGCGACTCGCACTTGAGATAATAGATTGTAACACGGAGCCACAAGTGTAACATCTCCATCGACTTTTGAGAGGAACCGCCCTTTTGTGGGTCCCTCCCTCAAAAACATTTGTATAAAAGGATTATGCAAAGCTAACTGGGTCCTCGGTGAACTTAAGTGATAAATTCGCCGTGGCAGGAGCTGTAAATATGTTTCATTAGGAGGACATCAATAGACCTTGCAGTTGAGAAGCTGTACGTGGGCTGATTCATAACATCCACCAAATACAGAAGAATGATCCTGCAAACTCATGTAGCCTGTAGCCCCTCCCTCTACTTGTTTTCCCCTCCCACCTGTGGGTGGAGTCTATCCTGAAAGTTCTCCGGGATCTTGTGTTTTTTTGTTTCTAGAACCTAAAACAATTTCTTTGTTTTTGTTCTTTATGTTCATTTGCGTGTGGTGCCGTTTTTTTACCCCAGTGGTGGTTTTTATTATTACACCTTTTTAAATTACAGTAACTTTGCTTCTATCTGACACAGAAACACAAAACAAAGCTCAGCACCAAACACACACCGGGGGAACGTCCATAGAAAGAGCTGTTAGAAGGATGACTATTTGTCATTTCTTGGTATGAATCTGTGTTGCTCGCGTTCTAAGGGTTAAATCAGGAGGTTAACAAGAATACTCACTGAAGCACCTCAGGACTGGTTTTTAACAAAACTAGATGTGCTGCAATGTGCAGTAGCTATTCACACTTACACTCATTTCTCATAACCTATAATTTGAATCTCAGTGTCACGGTTCGGTCAGCGGCCGTTAGGAGCCGCTGTTTTTCCTTTTTTTATGTTCTGGGTTCTGGGGGGGCTTTTATTTTGATGTATCTGGGTTTTGCTTGTGTCACGTGTCTTGTGTCTGATAATTGGGTGTGCATCTGTTTTGTGTTATCCTGGTGTATTTAAGTCTGTGTGTTTTGGTTTCACGCTATCAGTCCATCGTCTTAGCACTCGTCTTAGTGCTCTCGTCTTAGCACTCCTGAGTTAGAAGTTTTGAGTCTGAAACCATATCTAGTTTTGTGCAAGTAAACGGCCACCGAGCCTTGTTTGTTTTCTGAAGAGCTTGAAATAAAAACCACAGAATGCATCCTCGTACTCTTGCCTGGTCTGTTCCAAGAGAGAGTGCACGGTCGCTGGGGATTAGCCCCGGCCCCCGTGACAGATGGACTGATCACCACTACAAAGAGGACTTGCACGCGATGCGTGTTTGGGCTGACGCCCTGAGCACCTGGGCCACGGTGGTGGTGAGCACGGCCTGGCCGGAGGAGTGCAGCTGGTGTGAGGACGGAGGGACTGGACTCGTGGATGAGCCGACGGCAGGTCGGTGTGCTGAGCCCGAGTTGCGCAGCAGCGGAGAGCCGGAGGACAGAGTGGAGGCGGGATGCCTCGTAAAGTCCTGTGTCCCTGGCTTGGCCACGGGTGAGAGGCCCGTGACGCGACGGGAGCGTGTTTGATCAGTCCTGGACCGTCCCGAAGCACTGACGGCACCTCCGGTTCACCATTTGCTCCTGCTCCGCCCCCCGGGGACTCCCCACCGTCTGTCCCAAGATCCTCAAGCCCTGCCTCTGAAAGCAGGGCCACAACAACCACAGCCACCCAACAACACGGCGTGGTTGTCCAGCCTCCACCTGCCGCCCTGGAGGACTGCGCGCCCCCTGCTGTCCTGGAGGACAGTGCTCCTGAAGGACGGAGCTCCACCTGCTACCGTGGAGGGGGACTGCATGTCATGTCCCGTGCCTGCTCCGCATCGCCGCCCACTGCCTCCCCAACCTGCAGTGGACCCCTCGCTCCGCCAGGAGCAGCCACCCATGCCTGCCCCAAGGCGTACACCCCCAGCACTTAGTCAGATTCCCCCTATGGACAGGCCAGGGCCTGTTAGCTCAGCGGCTAGTGAGCAGGGAGAGTTCACCACGGTAGGGACCCAGGTAGACCTCCTAGACCCCCCTAGAGATAGACCCGGGCGAGCTACAGGGCCCCTTAATCCCCTTGTCCAGCCTAGAAACCCCCAGGTTCAGCGAGGAGCAAGCTATAGCCTGGCTAGCCGGGTTAGCGATAGGTCTAACCTTAGCGGCTAAGGTAGCGGAAAGGAAGGTCCCGAGCGCCTCCTACCCAGCCACGAGGGCTGGGCCACAACAACCACGGCCACATCCCATCACGGCGTGGTTGTCCCGTCTCTCCGCGCTGCCCTGGAGGGCGGCACTTTCCCCATCGCAGCAGAGGACCTCCAGGAGGCCGCCCCCCTTTTTCCAGCGGCACAGAGGCGACGGAGGACGAAACGCGGAGAGTCCGCGGTTTCCCCCACACCCACCACAAAAGCGGCTTCTCCAGAGCTGCCGCAGCACGAGACCGGCGCGGAGCCGCTGTTCCAAGAGAGAGTGGTCCGTTCCAAGAGAGAGTGCACCGTCGCTGGGGATTAGCCCCGGCCCCCGTGACACTCAGTGTGTGCATCATTCTACAGCGACGCTTGCACTAATGGACCTCGGAAATACAGGTAGAAGCATCTACACTGGAGTCTTTATGGTAAAGATCTCCTTGAGTTTCCAACATGGCTCTTAATGAAATCTTCGAGAGAAAAATAAAAAATTGACCTGACTCTGATCACTCGAGGCAACATGTTCACGTAACATAATGCGTTACGGCACCCTATAATACACCGTTTAAGGCTGCCAGGGCGGTGCGAGAGGCGTTCTTTCATCCTGGGTTTAGTATGTGGAACACATTTCCACACATCTTTTGCGTAATATCTGACACGCGTGTAGGAGTGCTTTCCGCAGTGCATCACATCAAAGGGCAGAGTGAGCGCAGCCTCTTTCATACACTGTATCATTTCCAGACCTCCGAACTGATGGGGTAATCTGGAGGGAGATGTAAGACATGCGATAGCTCTCAAAATCAAATGCAATGGGCTGCGACGTGAACCTCTGCCTTTACTTCCAATTTGCTCCTAACGATCACGAATGTGGGGCAAAATGTTTTCAATTTTGTGCCACTAAACAGGTCTGAGAATACTGGGTTTCTGGTCATTGGCCAATAAGTTTCTCTGACATCAAAAACTCATTCTGGGCTTAAACAACATTTTTGGTTTTTCAATTATTGGAAATTTTGTGCGAAGGCCACAGAATTCACACGACCGTTTAGAAGCAATACAAGCTTCCAGCAGGAGCTAGCCTGACTGAGGTGCAACCTAGTTTTGACAACCTAAGCCTCGTCCACACGGGCATCTCAATCAACCGTTTATTGGGCGCCAGGTGAGCGCGGACTGAGCGTCGACTGTTTTTCTGCTCATTGGAGCCATTCGAAGCCATACGGGCATTCCGAGATGCATGCAACGTCTTCTTAACATCATTTTCTGCCGAAATTCTGCCGAAATCCTGTACCAGTCGCAGCAGAATCAACAGCAGATCCTGAGATGAGAGTGCAGTTAAAGAACTTCTGCAGAAATCTGCACGTCTTCAAAAAGCACAGAATCGTCTCTTTGACCCGACGCTGTGCAGGAAGAGGGTGAACCTGATATTAGCTTCCATGTTTGTTCCTTTCCTGCCTGCGGCACCGCATCAGGAGGATTTTTGAAACTAGAATGTCGATTGTAACTTTTAACAAAGAACAAAACTTTGTTTTCAGTGTAGAACTACAAATCAAGATGTCCGACATGTAAACAATCTGGAGAGAATAATTACTGACCCCACAGGTGAAACTAACTACACTTTAAGTTAAACAGATTCTGGCGAACGCCACTGAAGCTCAGATAGAAAACGCCTTCAGAGCGCATTTATTTATCCAAGATCTCGTTTGGACGAGGACTAATACATGAGGGAAGCCTCATTTAGCTCACAGTGAAGCCATTATCTTGAATCAAAATCCAAATTTAATGTTTTGTGTACAAATGAACAAAAAACATTCTCTACATGTCATTCAGATATAGTTTATTTCAGTGCTCATCTCTTTTAAATGTTCACAGATCATATTGATTTGATGAATATAATTTTGTGTTTTTGGGTTGGAAAGCCACTTCCAAAACCATAGAATTGCTTTAAGGATGCATCAGTGTAACAGACTTTTGAGCAATTAGCCTCTCAGTCTGTTACACACCAGTTCATGCTGGTTTTTAAGGACATAACCTCAGCGGAGTTTTAGGTTTCCATTCAGGCTCAGGTTTGTTTTTTGAAAACAGAGATGAAGGGAGGCAGCTGCTCAACTCAATCCCTTAGGAAGTAAAAAAGGCTAAACATAAACATGTTTCTACTGAATAAAAACAAACTAAAAACGACAGGCTGGTTTTCCAGACATCAGTAGAACTTCTCCGAAGGCTTGAAGACCCTGAGGGTTCCCCTCCGGATAACTGGGTTCCCCTTTGATTTCACTGTAATGATTAATCAAACTACTTAGTGCACTGTGCAGCCCTAACAGTGTAATAATCTGTTTATTAAACTGCCATTTGTGCCTATTAACCATTTATAAGCAGTTAATAACTAGTAGTTGGCGTAGGTTCATTTCCAGTGAGCTGCAAACCAGAGAGTGAGAGAGAGACAGAGAGAGAGAGTGAGACAGACAGAGAGAGTGAGAGAGAGACAGAGACAGAAAAAGAGACAGATATATATTAGAGACAGAGCTTATAGAGAATGGACGTAAGTGATGAAAGTGTGACGTGTTTGTTTTTGTACATTTTTGAGACCCTAAACATCCGGACTGTCCTCCTGGGTTTCCCTGCTGTTTCTCCAGGGCCTTCTTCCTTTAATCAGATGTATTTTAATGTATTTTATCTGTTTGTATTCCTCTGAGATTTGTGCTTTCGGCGTCTTCCCTCTTTGGTGACGCACAAATTGAACTTTGGTGATTATGTGCGATTCCTAAAATAAGTCTGCACTCCACACACTCCGAGCCTCATTAGCCTCTCGGGAATGGAGATTTATCCAAGAAAATGAGACAAAGTGTAAGTTGATGTAGCACGACTCCAGGGCCTTTCGATTGGTCGATGCATCATCAGGTTTTACACACGGCAGCAGACATGAACGGAGATACAGTTTTACTCTGACATGTAACACATATGGAGCATATTATCATTTCATGTAAGAACATAAAGATATGAAATACATACATCATATTATTAGTACATGTAGGAATGTCCCGACATATTATTCACAGTATTATCATATAGATGTATGCATATACATTACATTACATCATTATGTATAGATATTATTATACATATTATGTTATATTCTTCTTATTATTATTATTATTATTATTATTTTTGTTCTTCTTATTGTTGTTGTTGTTGTTGTTGTTAGTAGTAGTACTGTTGTTATTATTGTTATTATTATTAATATTATTATTAATGTATTCTTAATGTATTATATATCACTATATTACACACAAAACATTTCATTTTTATAAATAGATGCACTTGTGTATAGATGCACTTCTGTAAATACAGGTGTATTATTATATATATATATATATATACACAGTAATCCCTCGCTTTTCACAGGGGTTATGTTCCAAGAGCACCTGAGTATAGTGAAAAACCATGTTGTTGTGCCTAAAAAAAAATTATAGTGTAAATCTGCCCCCAATTCTGCTCCCAGAACACTTTTCATTTCAGTTTAATTCAATTCATTATGTGAAGGTAAATAAATAATCAGAATCAGAAAACTTTCTTGCTCAATTTATTTTTTTTTGCATTAGCAGCATGCAGAGACTCGTACACAAAAGAAGGGTTGAAATAACTCTCTCTACCCACATGTTTAGACAGAGCACAGCTTACTAATACTAAATAAAATGAAATAACTGTTGAAAATTGGAGTGGGGGGTTAAAACACTAAAATACGAGGACAAGACACAGAGCATTTATTTACATTTATGAGACGCTTTTATCCAAAGCGACTTCCATTCCCTACCTACAGGGGGCAGTCTCGCCCTGGAGCAACTTGGGGTTAAGGGTCTTGCTCAGGGACCCAGTGGTGGGGTGTTGAAGGTAGGATTCGAACCTATAACCTCTTGGTCCAGAGGCAAGTATCCTACCACTAGGCCATCACCACCCCCATAAGCAGTCTTGCTACATGCTGCAGCTTCTTCTTCTTCTTCATTTTATGGCTTTTGATAACTTTTCAATTACTTCCACCACTGGGCTGGTGGAGGTAATACAGTTCGGTTCTCAGAAATTATCCGCGTTAGTCTGAATCCACTAATGCTGATCCGTGTAAAACTGAGGGGTTACTGTACTGATATATAGGTACGTACAGATCTTATATGCATGTTCATATATATTTATGGCAAATTTCTATGACCCCACATCTGTATACTGCACAAAAACAAATATGAGGGAGGGAGTGAGTGTGTGTGTGTGTGTGTGTGTGTGTGTGTGTGTGTGTGTCTTCTGTTTGTTTGTCAGAGATCATGACGCCTCCTTCAGGTTTCATTGACTTAATTTGTCGCAGCTCATTAAATTTCCAGCTGACACGACATCAGTTACGGTCAAACCAGGTCACCTGCAGGAAGGCCTTGCCGTGGCCACCCTGCAAGACTCTGCAGCCACACATCCTCCCAGATATCCTGCTCCAAGCCAGCTTGAAGGATCCATCATTAAACGAGCAGTATTCGGATGATGAATGCTTTCAGCTTTATCTGCATCTGGGTGTAGTTAAATGTATTAATTATTATCATTAGTAATTTCTGGTGAGGATATTTAAAGATTCATCACTGCGCATACGTGCCGGCTGAGCGCGTTGTCGCTAAAAGCAGTTGTAATGGGTGATAAATGGATGGTAAGGTAGGCGCCAGTGAGGAGATAAATGATTCTATACAGATCCCTGCTGATCCGCCCCCGCCGCTACTGTTCCAGAGCACTTTTCTTTTAATCATATGCATCGCAACACGTTACGAGGAGCCTTTTAAGTCAAATGGGCCAAATGGACCTTGATGACTATATGTGTGCAAACAAATCTGTTATCGCCGCTTCGTTAGCTTCCCCAGTATGAAGACATTCGCTACCAGGCAAAAGATTTAGAACTGCACAGTGTTTCAAGCTTTTTTAATTCAAACAGTTCGATTTCAATGAACAGCATGAAATGGTAGAAAGGAGAAAGGACAGAGCTAAACTGCGAGAGGTCTGGGTGAGGTCAGCCAGAAGTGGGAAATAATTCTGGAGCTCCATGCAGTTCCTCTAGTTTGGGCCGACAGAGACAGAGACAGAGACAGAGACAGAGACAGAGAGACAGAGAGAGAGAGTTGGTCGGGTTCGTCCTACAGCAAGATAGTGTCCCTAAAGATAAGTCCAAGCTCTGCCAGAACTACTGTAGAAACAACTCTCTCTCACACATGCACACTTAAGGGAACTTCTGCAGCACACACACACACACACACACACACACACTCATACTCACACTCACTCACTCACTCACACACACACACACACACACACACACACACACGCACACACACACACTTATGGAACTTCTGCAGCAGAGCTGGAAGAACTTTCTGCAGAATGAACAGTGAGACACTGAACCCCTGAAAAATGAGGTGATCTAAAACTGTGGAGTGTATTTCGAAGACAAACAGGTGCAGTCACTTTCATTAACACGTCTTCGTCTGTGTCTTTTCCTTTTTTCTTTCTCCGCCTCGTCTTGTTTCCTGTGGGTCAGGGCGGTGGTTCATGTCCAGGTGGACGATGTGAACGAGTTTTCGCCGGTGTTCAGGGAGCCGCTGTACCGCGCCACGGTGACGGAGGGGAAGATTTACGACAGCATCCTGCAGGTGGAGGCCTGGGACCAGGACTGCTCACCTCAGTACAGCCAGATCTGCAACTACGAGATCGTCACGCAGGACACGCCCTTCGCCATCGACCGCAACGGTGAGGCTCCAGGCACCAAGCAGAATGTGTCCGACATTGGTTGGGAAGATTTCACACAATTGTAGTGAAGGGAGAAGCTTCCTTAACGTTTTTAAATGACACTTGAAAGGTAAAAGCTGCTAAATGTCCCTGACAGTACAACTAATTTGGTAAGATTCATGAAATCGTAGCTAATTGTGCCAGGACAGGCGCACAAGGCTAATGATAAGGAAGATAAGAGAGAAGCCAGCAATCAGGGAAATAGAGCTGCAGAATAATGTTTAGCTGTTGGTCTTGGCCACTGTTTCTCATTCAGTGTTTGTTTCTTGGTTTGTATTATTTTCTGCATTGTAGACTAATATTGAGAACTCCATTAATGAACTCTTAATGAAGAACTCCTGTTAATTAAACACCATTCCAAGTCAATTGCTCATGAGTGAAAAAATGCCTAAAAATGCCTATTTTTATAGTGTAAACCCTAAATCTGCCCCTAAATCAGTTTAATGCATTACCCTTAAAGAAAATGTAAAGGTAAATAAACAATCAGAATCAAAAATATTGCTAAAACCATTAGCATTAACAGTGTGCAAAAGAAAGGTTGAAATAACTCTCTCTACCCACATGTTTAGACAGATCACAGCTTACTAATACTAAATAAACTGAGATACCTGTTAAAAATTGTGGGGTGGGCTTTAAACCTGTAAAATACGAGGACAAGACACAGAGCAGTCATGCTAAATACTGCAGCAGCTTCTTCTTCTTCTTCGTTTTATGGTGGTTGACAACTTTTCAGTGTATTACTGCCCCCGTTGGACTGGTGGAGGTAATACAGTTCCGGTTCTCTAATTCTGATTCACGTAAAACTAAGGGATTGTAGATAGATATAGATATAGAAGTAAATATAAAGACTAATCTTAATCCCTGTCTGGTAAACCAGCCCTAAATGTCTTGCTTTTATAGTGTTACCTTATTCATTAATGTGGACCCAATCAGCATTAAACAAGCACTTTAAAGCACTTCAAAGGACTCGCTTGGATAAATTAGTTTCCAGTTTCTAGTTTTTATCTAAGCTTAATTGATAATGTAGCATTTAATTGGTTTTGCTCATTTCGATGATATGCTAAAATAAAACAGTAGCTAGCATTGTGAAATAGAGGCAGTTTGGATAGAAAACTGGAAATAATTAGATTTTTAAAAATCCCCTCCACCCTTAAAGCTTTAGCCGTCCTGCCTCCTTGTCCTCTCTTGCCCTCTAATGGAAATGCAGATAAAATTCAAATGAATTTATTTCTTCATTCTTGCGCTCTCAGTCTCTCCGAAAGCTTGGCTGGACGGTTCGGCGTTCTATTCGGGCCGCCTCTCCGCTTCCGGCAGCGGCAGGACAGGCCCGATGTCTGTTTTCCTGACAAATCTGTGTGATCAGAGACACAAAGATGAGGCATATCTGATCCTTTCAGATCGGATCGCGTCAGTTCTGACGGCCAAATGTCCTTCCCATCCCGCCTGACAGGGTGGCAGCTGCTTCAAACGCCTCCCAGCAGATCTTTTTATGGGCTGCCTACTGCCCACCGCCGTCTCTGCCAGGGCTCACAGTGCACCCGCCTCACGCCTGGCACAGTTAAACCCAATGGGGTGAAAACGCCCGGCATCCCAATGATTCAGTTGTGTTTGGTCACATTTTGTTGACGGGCTTTCATGACGACTGACAAAGCAGAAGTTCGGGTTCCACCCTGGACTTTCAAAATGAAACCTCCTTAAAACAAGAATAACTGACTGGTTTTTAGTGTTTTATAGTCACTAGAAACACCAAAAAAACTCTGCTGGTTCTGCAGAGACACATCAGGTCTGTCTTCAGTGACCGACTTTCACTTTGTGTTGGTCCTGAAGAAAGAAAAGTATCACTCAGTTCTTCAACATCACACAGTCCCTCCTGGTTTACGGATCTCTGGACTAAATTTCCTTCTTCAGCAGGATCTCGATCCCAAACTCCTTCAGACCTGCTCCAGAATTCTCTCCAGTCCAGAGAAGAGCAGAGAGTTTAGAGAGGGACGTCTCGTCCTCCCCAGTCTCCAGATCTTTCTCCCACTGAGCTGCAGGACCAGCTGGAGATCCACAAGCTCTACACGATCCAGAACATCACACACAGCTGGTTCTGCTGGAGAAAGTGCCGGGAGGGTTTGGACTCGAGTTCTTTCTGAAAGTTGCTGAAAGGATGTGGAGAATCTGAGCTGCTGTGAACGTTTCACATCATTAAACTGAACTAACAGTGAAAACTGATCCAGAACCAGTCAGTTACATTACACTAAGATTACATTAGAGTTACACTTGTTTTATGTATTTTCTTGGAATAAAAGAGCAGCAAATCATCTATTATTTTTAATCATCGAAGATGGGTAATGTTTAAAAGCTGATTTCAACAAAATTCAGCTGTTATAACCCTGTTATGAGCCTTTATGATGATTTGCCTTCAGCCCTACCTTTTATTTTTTGTTTAGTTTCTTTCCTTAAATGACCAAATTACCAATTTGATCCATTTGCAGTTACTGATCATCCCAAAATCCTAAATATATTACAGTTTAATGTGTTAGTAAACTGTTCAGTACACACTGAACATTTTATCCCAAGTTTCAAGCAATGAATTTGATCATTTTTCTTTCATTAAATACAGCAAAGCAGAATAATACAGGAAGCATTTTTGTTACATTTGATTACAGACTGAGAACTTCATTTAGGGCAGAAAACAGCTGGGCCTGTTTTTTTGTTGTAGTTGCTGTTGTTTTTACTGTTACCGAAGGGGGTGTTTGGCTCCATCGTTTTCTACGGATCAGGAGCTGGGGCGAGTTATTAAATACAACAGACCTGCCTGCGGAGAGAGAGAGAGAGAGAGAGAGAGAGAGAGAGAGAGAGAGAGAGAGAGAGAAAGAGAGTTTGAGATAATAGAGACATAATAAAGGGCGAGAAAGGATAGAGGGAAATAGAGAGAAAGAGTGTGGGGACAATACGAATAAGAGAATGAGGCACAGTTCGGGTAAATAAATGCCTGATAGTTGTGAATTGATCCCAGCAATACTGATATCGCAGTAATATGCAAATGAGCTATTGACCCAATCACAGGCTGCGGTGGATCCATATTTGTGTTTTGTTGCATTCTATTGTGTTCAATTCCTAAAATGGCATTCTAGAGGCATTTTAGAGCAGGTGCTGCATCTCATTTTTTGAGCATGTAGCGCCATACTGTAAAAAGTAGCACTAATTTGAATATTGTAGCACTATAAACTGTGACAAAGTACAGAATTTATTTTATTATTCAGTTTGCCCATGAAGGGGACAAATTCCTTTAATGTGTCACTTTGAACTAATGAATTCTAATTCAAAGAATATAGGTTAATAATAGCAAAAGGTGATTTGTGCAGCAGAAGCTACTTGAATCCAGAGATGCAAACAAAGCCCTTTATTGGTAATGGCTTCATAAATGTCATTAGAGTAACAAGCAAAAGGAAATTTGGTATTTTGTACTTCCCTATGCCGCTTTTTTTTTTTTACAATTTGGATGAATTTTCTACTTTTGGTATGATCTCATGGATTTGAAGGTCAATAAACACCACGAGTGAACCGGCCTTGATGAAGGCTTGGCTTGGGCCACTGCCTCATTTCGTTTGTTGCTCAACACTTTATTTCTAGTGAATTTTGCAGATCACTATTTCAGCTGAACTTCAGCTGAAGCACAACTCTTCTTACCGAGAAGATAAGCAAACTGTAACGTCGGCTGCTGGGCAACTGAAAGCCCTCTTGACCGTCAAGTCAAGTCAAGTTTTTTATGTAACACATTATCATACACAAAGGTCAGTCAGTGTGCATTTCAGGAATAGAATAAAAAAAGAAATAAAACAGAATATTTAGCTTTAAAAACAAACAGCAGCATTGTACAGTTATAAGGTGGTTTGTGGAGAATGTGGAGAGAACTTATTACAGAGAACTGCAGTGAACAGGAACAGACAAGTTAAAAGACCAACAGATCATAGTTTTCAAAGACTGAATCGTCAAGGTCCTGCAGGGCAATCAAATGAGCAAACAAAGCAATCAGGGCAAGAAAATAAAAAACAAACAGAACATCAAGACGGGAGATAACCTGAAACGCTCGGCACCGCCAGGTTCTGTGGCTTGGGGAAGGAGGACACAAATGCAGGAGTGCAGAACACAAACAGGTTTAGATTCAAACAGTGTTTGAGAGAAAAGTCCTCCGAAATGCAGAAGCTCCCACTTCCCTCAGGATAAGAGTCTCACTCAGTGAGGGCCATGAAGACGGCGCTCCAAAAGTGAGCTGGACCTGAAACTTTTTTTTCAAAGCCTTCTAGCCTAGAACAGAGAGGGCAGCTCTTACTCTACTCCTCGAAATGGGAAACAGAACCTTCCTAGTTCAGAGAGAGGTGAACAGAACAGACGCTTGCGTTATATTTACGTTTATGGCACTAAGCAGCAGGTGGCCTGGTGGATAAGGCGTATGCCCTGCAATCAGGAAGTTATGGGTTCGTTTCCCAAGACTGAGAAGCACCACTGAGGTTCCTTTGAGTAAGGTACCGTCCCCACACACTGCTCCCTGGGCGCTGTGTTCCTGGCTGCACCCTGCTTCACTTGGTGAGCGAGACTGAGGTGTGTTCATGTATGACAGAATGGTCACTTTCACTATTTAGTAGTCATACATCCGTGCTCAAGTCGTCTACGTTTGTTTTTCATTCCTGTAAAACTGTGCTGAGATCAGCACCTGCTTTTAACCAAGTTAATTTTTTAAAGAAAAAATTCAGAGGTTAATACACAAATGAGGAAAAACAATTAGGAAGTTAAGGGCCTGAGGTTTTCTTAAATACATAGACGCATCTTGAGGGAGATGTATGAGGAAGACTGGACACCAAAGTGCTGGATCAGCTGGAGGTTATAAAGAGAAGACACAGGCGTTCAGACCAATCACACAGACCAAACAATCATCACTGAGTTAATGAGCAAGACGAGACACCAGGAGACACAAGGGGACACTGAGGGAGGTCATCATTAGGGAGAACACAAGGGCAGACACCAGACAGGCAGCGTACCAAACCAAAACAGACCTGTCCAGAAACCTCAGATCAGTAGACCGGTGACTCGGACCACTGGGGGCGTGGCCGAGGCGGCACTGGCAGAGGGGACAGGTACGCAGGGAAAATCTCTGATCATACTTTACAAACACATGATCAGAATTCAAGTGAATCTAATCAGGTTCTTCTGGAATTCTGGCTGCTGGAACGGTCCAGAGTTCCAGCCTGACACAGTTACTGCTGTAGGTCCCTTCAGTCATGGAGCACCAGTGAAGTGAGCAGCTCAGTCAAGATTTCTACTCCATTCCTGGGTCCATATTTGTTTCTTCAAGAAGTTCCCATTTGGCAACAGAATAGAAAGAGCTCCAGTCACTGATGTTTAATGATAAAAAATTATTGATTTATGCTTTCTTCCCTCATATAATAACAACCTCCCACTCATTTAAAGCACAATATTAATGAGCTGAGATGGATCATAGTCTTGTGAGGTCTTCGGTTATAAATACAACATATAAATATATATAATACAACAGCAAGACCTGAAAAGTTATATTAAATCACATTTCACAATTTTATTTATCTCCAGTATTAATTAATATATGTTTTCTGTTGGGTCCGTGTCCCTTTTTTCAAAACGTTCCCATGTAACAAGTGATGATGTTTGTTTATGCAATTGTTTAATAATGAAAAACATATTGATTTATGCCTTTTCCCTTTATTTAATAACTACCACCCACCAAACCCAAGCAATAATAATGAGCTGAGATGGATCATAGGCTTGTGATGTCTTCGGTTACTCTTCAAAAATGTGTTAAAATTAGTGGTGGGCATAGATTTATTTATTTTTTATCTAGATTAATCTCACTGTAATCTTGGAATGAATCTAGATTAAAACGGTCATTTGAATTCTGCCAAAGGCATTCAGAATATGTGTGCTACCCAAATAATGACTAAAAGTAAGTCTTTGAGAACGGGTTTCTCAACTCCTACGGTAAACTAACTCTGCATTGCACAAAGTGCAAAAGACCTTAGTCTTGTTTAGGTTTCCACTGGGAAGCTTCTTAAAAAGAAATTTTCCCTGAAGCAAACCCGGCGGCTTCATAGCTGCATCCATGTTAACACGTTTGATGTGGTAATTTCACAGCATGGGCGTCGTTAGGTCTATTGATCCCAAGCCACCCTAAATATATTAGTAATAGTTTAGTAATATTTCTCTGGTAGCGCCGTTTGTACTCAGTTTAACAGAACAATGCTATGAGTGTCCATAACTGTTCACTGCTGAACTTCACTTGTTTCCTTAAGTGAAAGGAAAGGTTTGGTGAAAAGTTTTCAGCCCTCTATACACGCTAATTCCTTCCTACAACTCTGGGGGCTAAGCTCCTCTTGTCTTTCCGTCCTAGTGACGTCCCTGTTTCACACTAGGCATACACACAGGTCCGAAGACTCGATCTCGCCCTCTACAGTGCAATTCGGCTAGGTATATATCCACGCTAAAATATCAAAGTGAAATTCATCATAGCTTGCGTAGTATAGACCCAGCTCCCAACCCAACTTTGTGAATAGATTAACGGCGAAATTATTTTTATTGAGCGATAAAGCACGCAGCACGTTAACGCCGATAACGGCCCACCACTAGTTAAAATACAATAACAAGACCTGAAAAGTTAGATTATTTTTGTCCAATATTTAAAAAATGTGATTTCACCACAGGGACTTGATTCTGTTGGGTCTGTGTCCCTTTTTCCCAGTTCCCAAGTAACAAGAGAAAGAAATCCAGCCTCTCAGATGATGTTTGTTTATAGGACTGTGAATGATGTTTAATAATGAAAAAATATTGATTTAAATTTTTTTCCTTTATTTAATAACTACCACCCACTCGAAGCACAACACTAAAGAGCTGAGATGGATTGTGGACCTTGCCCAAATATGTTAAACATACAATAACAGTAAATATAATAGCGTGAAAAGTTAGATTGTTTTTGTCCAATATTTATAAATAGGTTTTTCACCTCAGGGTCGAGATCCTTTTGGGTCTGTGTCTCTTTTTTCATATTGTTCCCACGTAGCATCTGAAGAGAAAGAGCTCCAGTCTCTCAGAGAAGTGCTGATGTTTATTTATGATGATGAAAAACTATTGCTTTCAGAATTTTTTACCTCTATACAATACTAAAGAGCATTGGCGAATCATGGTCTTGGTCTCTGAGGCCCCCAGTCTCCAAAAATATGTAAAAAAAAATACAATAACTATTAAATATTAGATACTCTGATTCACAGTTGTCTTGTAAGTAAAATGATGTGTTTTAATATAGCGGCAGTTTGAAAAGACGCAGTTCTGCATGTTTCGGGGGAGGGGTGCGATAATCTCAATCCTCCCAGGACTGAACAAAACTCAACTGGGGTGAAATCTGAATGATCCCCAAAAAGTAAAGAAGCGTGTTACATTTTTAAATATTAAATATAAGTGTGTCACAACCATCAAATTCTGGCATCACAATATTTTACTATCATTCAGCCCTGAAAGAGACAAAGAGAGAGACAGAGAGAGACAGAGACAGAGAGCGAGCGCGAGACAGAGAGAGCGAGACAGAGAGAGCGAGACAGAGAGAGCGAGACAGAGAGAGCGAGACAGAGAGAGCGAGACAGAGAGAGAGAGACAGAGAGAGAAATTGTATGTATATTTGGATTACTATTTATGTTATTAGTAAATTATATATTTTTAATCATTTAGAACTAAGATGAGTAAAAAAGACCCATATTGCCACGAAAAAAGTTCAGTTCTCATAAAAAATCCATATGTGACTGAAATTTCAATAAGTAGAATTTACTTATTGCTTTAATGTTCGCACAGTCAGTAAAGGAGCGGTTCAGGATACATTTAACTGTGTGTTGTACTTGTATGACTGCATGTGACAAATAAAGTATCTTGAATCTTGAATCCGCGACTCTTGATCCGCGTAAACTGGGGGTTTACTGTACCTGGTGTGGCTCTTTTTACTTCAGTAGATTAAATTAGGTGTGTTGATTATGGTATTCATTCACCCATTGACTGGAGGAACTGAGCAACATGCTAGCTATACTTTAGTAAGCACCTACAATGCCATAGAAACCATCTGGCAACACCTTAACAACTGCTTGAGACAACATGGCAAACACCTAGCAAACACCATAGAATCTGGCTAACTACACCGTAGCAACCGCCTGCATAATAACTACCAAGCAACACCCTTGTAACCACCTGGGACACCATGGCAACCACTTAGCAACACCAAAGCAACCACTCCAGTTGAAGTAAAGTAAAAGTGACCATTCTGTCATATGTGAACACACCACAGCACAGTGTGAACAGCACTAAATTATTTCTCTGCATTTAACCCATTCACCAAGTGAAGCAGGGAACAGCCAGGAACACAGTGCTCAGGAAGCAGTGCAGAAACAACCAGCACAAGGACGAGTGAGCGTGGCGGACGAGGCCCGGACGTCACGGTCAACTGTACACAGAGGTGGGAGGTTTGAAAGTAGGCAATCCAAAAACATTATTTATTTCTCCTTGCTGCCGATTGGCTGCTGCCCTCATGTTTTTCATTTTGTTCTTCTTAAAGCCCTGTATTTTTATTATTGTAAATTAAATTAATTTGACCCTGCTTGTAGAAAACGACAGCACATACCAAAGAAAACATGTGTGCAGTCTTTTTACATTCTAGCACTTTTACATCCTAGCACATCGACAGCAGTTCAGTATAAACTGTACAGTATGAATACATGCTTACCTTTACATTTTCATTGAGGGTAATGTAGTAAGCTTAGTTTAAAATGAAATTAAAGTGTTTTGGCAGCATACGTCGGGGCATATTTAGGGTTTAGTCTAACAATAGGCATTTTAGGCATTTCTTTTATCACATATTCACAGTTTGTACTACATGCGGGTGCTCTTGGAACATAACTGTGAAGTAACGTTTACTGTATATCATGTTGCCAAATCTTTATGTTTACAATGGAAGCATCACATCTGCTCCTCAAGTCAAAACATACACTATAAATCTATCATCTTGAGAGAACTAGCTACGCATCAGTTACTACTGTATTTGTTTAGTTTAACTGTGTTTTGATTTAACCGCAGGACTGAACCGCAGGACACAACGTGTATCTAAGTGACGCATCAATCATGAATAATGCCGCTTAAGGCAGGTAAGCCTTTTGGTTTCGTCATTGTCGCACACTTGCATCTTATGACATTAGGACAAGACGTTTGTTAAGTGTTATTGTTCTTTTCAGCTGCTGATTGTAAACTCTGTTGTCTCCGTTTTCAGTCAACAAACAGCTAGTTGCCAGGTTGCAAGAAGAGTGACAAAAAGAGGTTCAGTCTGGGTGATTATCAAAAGAGACTGGCAACCATGGAATGCTTCTTGGCCAATCAAATTGCCAGGTAGAAATAAACTCTGGAACAAGATGTATTCTAAAGCAATGCTATGACTGGACATAAAGTTACATAAAGGTCCTTAACTCCATCTTCACTACTTTCTGCAACTCACACACACAAATGTTTACATGCATTTACATATGTCAGAAAGGGGCAGAGCTTTGAACAGTGATGTAATAGCATATTCACACAGAGAACATTGCTGGCTTTGCCTCACAAAAATGTACTTCCACCCACCCACTCATATGCAAACAGACACACTCACACATGTACAGACATGCACATAGACAAAAACATTCAGAAATGGGCGCATGCACAGAAATTACACAAAAATAGATACAAAAAACTTGCACACAATCACCCTGCCCCAGCTGGCACTTTGATCACTGATAAGGCGGCAGGTGCAGCAGGTGCAGTAGGGCCTGGGTGCTCTCTGTAGGTATTTCCTCAGCTCATCCTTACCTGGCACCGATGATGTCCTTCTTGGCCAGATCAATGCCTGCAATGACCTTAACGCGTAGGACACGGGATTCATTCTGCAAATACATAAAGACAAATCGTTTAATGAAACAGTACATGCGCAAAGTGACATATACAGAAAAAAGGAACAGCAGTCATGCAGAGAATTAGCTAATGCTAGTGATATAAGTTCTCTGAACCATGGTTTGGAGGGCTACATTTCAGCTGACGATGTACTATTGTGTCGAAAGGTTTACAAACACTATTAGAGGACATGTGTTTTTGTACTGGGCTTTTAAAGGTTTCTGTAACTGGTTTTTTTTTTCAGAATAACTGGATGTCATACATATTTATAATGAAAGCACAATAACCACACATTCAGTGCACAAATTTTAATTTATTATATACATTATATATTCTTTTACTTTTACTAATTCTATTCATTTAAGGGTAATAAAAGTTTCAAAATGTCTTTTACACAGGTTCTTAACTTTCTTTTAGTCAGCATGGGAAACTACAGCTCCTAGCTTTAGGGCCTACATATGGCCTGTAGGTCCTTATTGGATTAACCAGCATGTATTACTTAATGGATTAACCAACATGTATTACGAAGTGAAAGTCCAAAGAGCTCAGAGATTCAAGAAAGAGAACTGTAGACTTGTCAAATGTCAAAAGACATTTCCAAGCACCTTCAGCTTCCAAGATCATCAGTCCAAACAACTGTTTGTAAGCATTAATTATATGGAGCTGTGGTCATTTTGCTAAAGACAGAAAGAAAATCTAAACGATCACTGTCACCTGAGAATTATTTGCTCTGAGTAAGACGCAACCCAGGAATGACCAAGAAATATGTCTGCCATGAACAGGAAGCTGCTGGAACAACAGTGTAACTATTCAAAATCAAGTGAATTTAACATCACCATTGGAGACACATCAAGCAAGGCAGAAGCCCCTACTTCAACTGACAATTTCAAGCATGACTGAACGTTTGCAGCATATCACATGGACAAAGAAAAGAACATCTGGTGCAAAGTTTTTCAGTCAGATAGGACAACCCTGTATGTTTGGAGGAGAGAAGTGAAGCCATTCAGTCCTAAGGACACCAACATGGTCATGGTAGCACAGGTCCATGGCAAAAAAATCTACAAATTTAATTGAACTCTGGTCAAATATCCAAGCAGAATTCTGCCAAAGGCATGTTAATGGCTACCAAGAGGTAGGTATAAAGTGCCTAGGGAAATTTAATCAAACATTATATTTGTTGTATGTATAATTTGACCCTGTCTTATTTTCAAGAAAACCCACAATAAATTAACATCTGGGCAAATTTGTTAATATTTTTAATAAAAAAAGATGGTTCAGTACCAGAGATCTTGTTATTTTGCTACAAACTTGTCTGAAATAACAGCCTGTGATTTCACATCAGTCAAACAAGACCAACAGCTTGCCAGGCTATATTTCACATTTTTCATCAGCTGCAATACTTCCAGGCTAATTAAGTACTTAAGTTCTTTAGACAGAGGGCATCATGGTGGTGAAGTGGTAAGTGCTGTCGTCTCGCATGCTGTGAGGCAAGAGGAATGTGGAAACTGTGAATGGGGTTCTTCCTGTGTGGAATTTGAATGTTCCTGTGGAGTCTGGTGACTCTCAGCCTATGAGTGCAGTAACTGGCTTCAGGATAAGTGGCCCGGATTCTTAACAGATGGATGTTTAGAAGGAAAACTAATTTCCATCCTCTCCTCCTACCTGTTAACTACTGTTTTTATCTGCCACTATACTTCAGCCTCTGTCTGGCTGCATACCCACTGCTGGATTTGTTAGTTTATTAGGCTACTCAACCCCTAACATAAATATGAGATTGTAAAAGATAATTTGTGGAAAATATCTGCAGCTGCAGCTGCCTGCAATTATGAGGTAATAACTGTAATAATTGTGACAGTCATTAAGTGAATTGAATCAGAAAATATATTTTTTAGATTTATGAAGTAATGATGACATTAACAGCAAGGTTCCAATAAAAAAAAAATCAGTCCTGCGATATATAACATTTTCCTTAAATTATTTTAAGGGTGTTCCAACTTTTCTATTTTTGCTATTTAAGAGACTGGTAAAAGAACTGTGTAAACACAATCTGATGTTTCAACCTCACATTACCTCAGAAGAAGAACAAATAAAGGAAGCTTTTTTTTCACAGCCTGCGGGAGAGCCTGCTGACAGGCCAACAGGCCTGACAACACCACGCTGGTTTCTGAGGCTTTTGAGTGCGTTTGCTGCTGGGCCATTTTCCCCTTTCTTTCACACAAGCTTTCAACTGCTCCCACACAAAACAGAGACATTTCACATAGGATGCTGCGCAAAACCTAAATGGCCTACCATCTCCACGGAAGAGACCCTGAAAGATACACAGGGATAGTTTGGTGGAAAAAAAAATATTTTAGATTAATTTTAGATTCACCAGATTAATCAGCAAAGACATGTTTGGCATCCAAATGTTGCTTCACCAGTTAAGAACTGTTTTTTTAGGGCTGGGAAAGTTAACGCGTTATTATCGCGTTAATGCATTATTTACTTAACGCCGACAATTATTTTATCGCACGTTAACGCAGGTTTTTTTAAATCCTTTTCACCGAAGTAACGCGCGCAGCGGCGGACTGGGACTGTCTTTACCAGGTTGGGTTTTCGCATCTCGGCCGCATCT
>JBBPDC010147020.1:0-22450 GCA_037974485.1 Hemigrammopetersius urotaenia
GTGTGTGTGTGTGTGTGTGTGTGTGTGTGTGTGTGTGTGTGTGTGTGTGTGTGTGTGTGTGGTGTGTGTGTGTGTGTCCATGTGTTAATCTAAAGGGAGAGATCCAACAAAAACAGAAGGAAATGATGAAGACTTTGTCAGCGGCAGAACAGGCCACCAACAAACTACAGAGCAACACTGAATTCATAGAAGTGAGGCTTTACATGTAATATTTACTGTGTTTTCTTATTATAATTATTATATATGTTATTGGACATTTTCTTGGAAATAGACAACACCTAATTCAAAGGGGTTATCCACTGCATGTGTCATTCCAAAGTTGAGATGTAAAGAAAGTCACTGAGAGTGGTTTGATTGGAGCTGATTCATTGTAGAGAAACACATTCTTTTGCAGAGGAGGTGAAAGGAACCAGGGGTTGTGAAGTCCCCTTCAAATACAGCCCTTTTCTGCACCATCTACAATGTAGCATCATTTTGTATGTAAAGTTAGTAGTGTCAAAAATAAATTAAATAATGTTGATTTCTTTGGGTACTTTTTCACAACATCCTGCAAGTATCTCTAAAACAAAAAGTGAGAAATTTTAGTCAAAAACAAGGTCGCAGGTTTCAGTAACATCGGCATGTCACAACTTTTTGTAAAAAATCTTTTAATTCTTTTGTTAGTTTCTGCAGAATCTATTATTTCACATCTAACCACTTTGAGTTTGTTTACATCTTAACTATCCTTAAAATTTAAAACAACAAAGAATTATTACCAACACTATGTACTTTCACAGTCAGAACCATACATGCTGTAATTGCCAGGACAAACTGCGTTCAAAAGTACAATTTCTTTGCTTTTAGAGCTCTGTGGCTGGTGTCCGTGCCGTAATCGAGCAACAGTTCTCAGCCCTTCAGGCGGCAGTAGAGGAGGCCCAGAAGAGCACTTTTGAAATCCTGGATGGTGAACACAAACAGGCTCTGAGTCAGGCAGAGAGCATCCAGACCCACTTAGAGCAGAAGATAGGAGAACTGAGGAAGACAATGGGCCAAGTGGAGCGACTTATCAGAAGCAAGAATGATGCTGATTTTTTACAGGTCAGGTTTGTATAAGTGTATGTTGAGTGACCATCTGTCATACGTGAACACACCTAAGCTCACAGTGTGAATTTCTTTCTCTGTATTTAACCCATTTAACCCACTCACTGAAGCAGCATCCAGTCAGAACACAGTGAGCAGGGAGCAGTGTGTGGAGATGGTACCTTACTCAAGGGTACCTCAGTGGTGCCACTAGGAGTCCTGGCATTCGAACAGTCTTCTGATCGCAGGGGCACTTCCTAACTGCCAGAGCTCCAGCTGCCCCACTAGGAACACCACAGCCAGTTGCTTAAATAGTAACAGATGTTACTTTACCCCTTAAAATGAGCTTTCATTCACATTCATTTGTTTTGTTGGAGGGTCACATGCATTAAGAGCCAGTCTGTTTTACTATAATGTCTCATATCAATGTTCCTAATGTATTTTAATATGTTTAATATGTGAATGAGAGCATTAACTGCTGCACCTGTATATTGCAGGACTACGCAGACTGGAGAAAGGGCTTTGTAGATGTCTGTTTACCAGGAGTTTACATCAGCCTCATAGACCAGATGGCCACTTTTAGCAGTGTTGTTAAAGAATCAACTCAGAACTTGTGCAGTCTGGTGCTGTCCATATACAGCGGTCAGCTCAAGGAACTCTGCAAAAGCCGTAAGAGCCAAACCAACACCGTCTTTAAGTCAGCACATGTTTAGGTCATTTTCTTTGAATGACATCTGACTTTCTAACCCAGAAAATCTAGGTATTAAGACGATAATTCAGCCAAGTTCCCCAACCAAAAAGCAAGGACCGGTCCCTGAGCCGGTAACAAGGGACGACTTCCTTAAATGTAAGTGAATTGACTGTTAAGCTGCATCTATTATTCATTTCATTAAATTTTGTGCCCAAGAACATACAGCCTTGGAAAAAAGAGACCATTGCAGCTTATTTTTAAACCAGCATCTCTATGAGGACAACCATTCCATGTCAGTATCAGTTGAACTCCTACACAAGCACCTCATTCTGCTTTATGAGGTACTGATTAGTAGAAAAGTATAAAAACACTGATGCAATCAACACTCTTCTCTCACAATGTGACCAGTTGGATGGTAAAACACTACCAGACGTTCGTCAATGGTAATTATTGCCATTTTATTGCCAAGAGTGAAGAACAGATTTGTTTTCAAGCTCTGTAAACACTGCATCATTTCTCTTATTTTGATGTTTTTTCATTTCCTTTAAAATGATGCTTTAAAGAACAAAATTTTTATTTTGAAATGAGAGAAATATTGTCTGCAATTCTTAAAAACTAACGCAAAGCTGTTCAGTTCAATACTTGCACCTATAAAAGATAAAACCCGAGAGACTGAACATTTTTGCAGTGCTCTCTTTTTTTCCGGAGCTGTATATTGAAACTATGTTGTACCTGTATGAAGGAGATGCAACAAGCGTCTTGTAGATTATTTAATTCAGATGATTTAGTTCTATTTTAGTGCTTTGAGTAATATTATAATAATATCCTGTTGGTGCATGTATGATGTGCAGATGCCACCAATCTGAGCTTCAGTCCTGACACCACACACAAGTTCTTGAGGCTCACCGAAGACAACAGAAAAGCGAGCAACACCACACCATGGCAACACAACTACCCAGACACACCAGATCGCTTCGAGCACTGGCGCCAGGTGATGACTATGGAGAGCCTTTATCTGGGCCACCATTACTTTGAGGTGGAACTGACTGGAGAAGGGGCCTATGTGGGGCTCACCTACAAAAGCATCGACCGCAAAGGGCAAGAAAGCAGCAGCTGCATCACAGGGAATGACTTTTCATGGTGCTTTGGACGGGAAAGCCAAGGCTACTCTGCATGGCACTCTAACAAAGAGACGGCCATTGAAGTGGAAGAGCTCCCCAGGATAGGACTGTATGTGGACTATGAGAAAGGTCTGTTGGCCTTCTACAGTGTAGCTGAAACTATGAGCCTTCTTCATGAGTTTACTGCTAACTTTGTGGAGCCATTATATCCTGTGTTTTGGCTCTCTAAGAAGGACAATGCAGTTGTTCTAGTAAAGCCAGGTGACTAATTTTTTATTAGATTACAAAAGTTTCAATGCAATTGTATTATTTGCACAGCACAACAATTTCCGTGTATTAATAATGCAAAGGTGAGCTTATTGGAGCTTTTATGAAGTAATTGAAAATCTACATTAGCCATTACAATTCCATGTCCTTGTAAATCACAGACCTGTTCACATTAAAGACATTGTACCATAGCATCAAAGAGATGCAAAGTATAACTGCATTCTTATTTATTTAGTGATCAAGAATGAAAGAATTGAATCAACTCAAGTCATGCTTCAATCAGTGAGTTCTTTCATAGGTCCATGTTCTCTAATTATAAAAAACAGGTGGGAAAACCTTGAACTTTTTATGCACTGAAGTCCGTTTCATCATATACCGGGTTCACAAAATGCACACCTGACTGTGTTAAGGTAACGCCATTCTCTGCTCCGTACAGTCCAGGGAGCTCTGGCAATCCATGTGGCTTCTCAAACATAGGGTTGTCGAATCCATGGTCTATGGGCCCCCCTAGATCCCCGACCTCGCTCTCCTTCTTCCATCTGTTCAGAGACGGCAGACGTGGCATCCTGGGCAGGCCTTGTCGATGATAGAGAACCACAATTAGTGCCAGGATAGCTACCACAGCTAGGATGCCCAACACAACCCCAGCCACAGCTCCTCCACTCATTCCAGGCACATCACTACTGCTTGCTCCTGAAGATGCACGAAACTCTGCACTGTCTATGCCCAAGTGAGAACCTTGGTCATGGATGTCCTTCAGTATGTCACGAGCAAGAGCCTCAGCCAGTGCACCAGACTCTGTGTTCTGGTCCAAGAGAACCACCTGAATCTCATGGCCGGTTTCATAAGGAATAACCCCCAAGAGCAGGTATGTTTTTGACACTTTTGAGATAGCCATCTGTATGGATTTATACTTAGGAAGGGCAAGGAAGAGGTGTTGTAGGCGTTGGTGATAAGAATCGAGGCTGAAGCTGCTGGAGAACTGAATGCTCACAATGGCACCACAGACGTTGCAGCAGTGGCCCAGTGGGTGGAGGGGCTTCTTGCAATCCAGCTGTGAACACTGTACATTTGCGCAGATCCGTTGGTTATTCCCGGAATTTCCACATTCACAGCCGGTGCTATCCGTGCAGCCTGATCCGACAACTCTGAGTGATGAAGATCCGTGGAACTGAAGCTTACCAAGGGTTGAAGCCATGTACTGAGAGAAGTCAGAGTTGCTGCTGAATGTCTGCCCCAGCACTGACATGCTCTTGACAGGAACTATATTTTCATTCCCAGAAACATCCACGCGAAAAGATGAGGCGTCCCGGAACACCACATTGTCATACTGGCAGGGAACACTCTCTTCATGGACAAAGAAGAGGTACGAACCTCTCTGGAAGTCGTCAAGCGAAGAAGCAGCCTTCCACAAAGCTGGATCAAACCACTTTAAGGAGTCAACATCTTTAAACTGCGTAGTAACACCTGCCCCACAACCAGGGTCTTGACCTTCTTTAACAGAAAATCCAGCGCCGGAAGCCAGAATAAACTCTCCGTCCACAGGCAGGCTCATTCCAGCAACTGTATGAGCTGTCTCCACGTACACGGCCACTCTCTTCTGAGCTGGAAACACCACTTGGTCACTCCCGCAAGGCACAGAGCCTTTGTCCCAGTTTGTTGCATTTTCAAAGTTGGTGTCTGGGATCCATTGCTTATAGACTGCAGATGAGGAACCAAGGATGCAGAGGAGAAGAAAAAGATCTTGTATAGTAGCCATCATGACAGGATAAGAAACACGATAGAAGGCAGCAAAAGTGACCTTTGGTATGCCAGTAAATATGTGACTATCACATGAAAACTCTAAAGTCTTCTGTTAATGAGAACTTGTAACAGCAGTTTGGCAGTCAAATATTTACCACAGATAGAATCAAAAGGATCAACAGTGCATGTTTAAGAAAATCAGGTTTGTCTTGTTCCTCCTAAAATACAGCAAATTAATGTAATGACCACCAACTTGACACTATTGAATGTCAAGTAGTTTAGCTTTTGCTCTGGAGGGTCTTGAATGTCCTAAATATATGATTGAATTTGCTAATAGCACACATTGTCAAAGTCCAAAGAAAATGATGTATTTTCTTCTTTTTACTGGGATTTGTATATTTTAATCTGATTTGAATGTCTCAGCTACTCTTCGCATTGTGTGAAACCAATGGAAAACTGTAGAAAATCTTTACATTGACTTGCTTCCCCTGGGACAGCAATGATACACAAAGATTTTCTGGACAAATCCAAGGATGAAAAGAGATATCATGAACATCATGGTTCTAAGGACCCTGGAGATTCAAGGGAACACAAAGATTTCTACTACATTTGGCTGCTCATGGTTAGGGGTCACCGCAGCAGATCAACTGTCTCCATTTCCTTCTGATCTTCCTCTCTCACACCAACTGCCTGCAATTCCTCCTTCCCCACAACTTCCTACTAGACCATCATCCTGTCCTCTTCCCTGCAACTCCATCGTCAGCATCCTCCTCCCAACACACTCATAGTCTCTCCTCAGCATCCTCCTTTCGACATACTCAGAGTCTCTCCTCAGTATCCTCCTCCCAACACACTCAGAGTCTCTCCTCAACATCCTCCACCCAACACACTCAGAGTCTCTCCTCAGCATGTCCAAACCAACGCAGTCTTGCCTCCCTGACTTTTCCTTCAGAAGGTCCAACTCAAGCTGTCCCTCTAATAATCTCATTCTTGACACTAAGACCTCATAAAGCATACAAAACCTGGACCTTTAAGGCCTCATTCTGTCCATCCATTTTCTTTTCTGTCCATCTTAATGGAGTGATCCTCTTCCCGAATACAGGAGAGCTGGTCATGGGGAAAACATGTGCAGGGCAAGGGGCACTCCAGAACCAGGGTTGGGAAGCACTGACCTAATGATGCGCTCTACATAATTTCTAATTAAAACAGCACATACTGTTCCTCCTTTTGAATTTCCTACCCAGCTGTCCTGTCACCATCAGCACCTCGTAGTCTTGGTGGTGATCTCAGGAGCTTTTCAAAATGGTTCATAATAGTTTTTACCTCTGGTTCCTCCAGTATCCTTATACAGCTTGAATAAGGCTTTCAGAAGGCTTAGAAAAATTGCTAGGGAGAGGACTGGGTGTTGAACATTTCAGTTAATCAACTTCATATGTTCCACTCCCTAAGGCTCTCCCACCACTTAATCATCTGCAGACAGCCGAGTTCTACTGAAATAAGGATTCTCATGGTCATGCCGTGAGAAGAGCAGCTGGTGGTTATCAGAATTAGAATCAGAAAACTCTATTGATCCTAGAGAAAATGGCTTATGTAATGACTGCAAAGGCATAGAGACAAGAACAATATAAAGTGTGAAGTCTAAATAAAATCTAAATGAAAAAAATCTATAGAAAGAAAAGGAAACTCAATACTTAAATACTTTATGCTATATACAGAATTGCTGAGTTAGGGACCTGCCCCTTATACACTTTTACAGGGGGTGGAAATCTCGGCTGCAACATACAGCAGAGGATAAAGCTCGGGACAATGCAGAAATCTTCTCTTGCAAGTTGCTTGCAATTACATACTTCCACTAAAGAGGTGTAAAAAAAATATCCCCCAAAATATCCAGTCTAGTCTTTGTAAAATACTGTCCTTCTCTGCAAGTTTCATTGACCACTTCCTCTGCATCTTCATCATCACAATCTCACAGTCCTTTTGCGGAGCAGCAGAAGTTGTTGCCCCCCTTTTATACTGTGTGCTCACAGAATTCTGAAGAACAGTGTTCAGAAGAACATTTAAGAGAAGAAAACCCCAGATAAACAACATTTTCCTTCAGGTGTGTCCTCTGAATGAGAAAACCAGTATTAACACAGTAATACTGTACACAATTAATGTAAACATGCATTTGACTGAAAAAAGTGTATTTTTGATTCCTTCACACACTGACCATTTCTCTAATATTACATAATTACTGCAGCAACGCCTTTTAACAACTCTGGAATTTGATCAGTGCATCCTGCATCACTCATCCATGACCTCCCCTGACCTCTACTGTTTTTAGCGATCTGTTTTAATATATTTCCGAATGCATGTTCCTGACCAAAATGTCACATGCTTGTATATACAACTGCTATAAACACATTTTTATTTTAGTCATTTTTTCATATCATTATTTTTAATATTTAAATTTATTTTAAAATATTTCTTTTTAATTGTATTGTATTTTTTAATCACTCTTCAGTTCCTTACTCTCGTAACTACAGAAGTTATATATTAATTTTAAAGTGTAGTGTCTAGTATAGTTCATTATTATTACCTTCATTACCTTCTCCTCCCTCTCAAAATCTTCAAGATCTACAGTTCCTCCTCCAACATAGCTCCTCATCTTTAATCTGCAAAGTATGTCAAAGTAAAGTCAAGCAAAGTGGCCCCTCCCGCATGAACACAACACAATATACAATTTAATCCATTCACCAAGTGAAGCAGATGGTATATCGTACATGACATGACTGCATATATGCTAAATGTGGTACAGTGTTCTATCTCATTGTTTGTTCTTTGCTTGAAGGGTATTTCTTTAAATAGACATGTCCTGTAAGACAATATTGAAGACCTGGGTTGCCTAAAAGACATGATTTTTACCCATATGACACCAAGACCTTTATTTGGTTATTTGGTTAGAACAGAAGTAGCCCTACTAATGGATTGGACAAGTTAAAACACCAATAATTTTTAACAGTGTAAAACCACTTGCATGCGTGATAAGCTTTCTTTCAGAACACACCCGGATCAGTTGACAAATACAAAAAAATGCAAATTGTTTTTCTTATTTGGAAACAGGTTATTTTTGCAGTAGGGAAATGATTGTTCAGACTATTAATAGCAACAGAGGGAACATTCCAGCAGCGCTGAGGATCAGTCAAATGCAGAGTTTGTGTCTGTGGTTTCCTCTGATGATCCAGGGGAAAGCTGAAGTACTGTCTACTGTCCAAATGAAGGACTATCACTAGGATAAAAGGAGGAAACTAGGTATGTATTGATTTATTCAGTCTTTAACATAACTAGGCAAACATTCAAAAACAAATTCTTATTTACAGTGGATGCAAAAACCAAAAGAGAAAAAAATTGTCATTCTAAATGTATTTGCTTATAAGAATCATCCAGTTTCAGAGGGGGAGGGAGTGGGGTTTGTCAGTTCTACAGTTAAAATATCTAAATGGTTTGATGAAGTTTCAGCTTATTCTGAACCACAGTTTCTTATATTAATAACCATGACGACATTTGTAAAATATATGTTATGTTAAATACCTGAGACAATTCTGGTTGGAATGGAATGGAAGACTCCACTGTGAATAGCGTTAACACGTCTTATAAAAAAGTAAATAAAGACAATCATTTCATGTTAAGTCTATGCATTTCTCATCTCAACCAGAAAATATTCTGGTTAAAAAGCTTACTTTGGTGTTACCCTTTTTATAAAACAAACCTATTTAAACAACTGAAAAAATTAGTTTATGCTAATTTATGCTGTTTATTTTATATAACAGTGCGTTATTTCTGCAGGTGCCGGTTTGAGACTCTTATTTTGAAAAGTGACTAACTGGTCTTGTTCTGTTTGGGCCTTCAGGCAAATCCTCTGATGCCTTTTGTTTACATCCACGTCACCAGGAAGTGGATCCGAGATGCTCAGACAGGTAAGATTCTCCACAAACTTCTCAAATAAACATTGGTTTATTAGACACAGGTTATAAATGGTTTATTATCTCCTAAAGCTTCGGGGAGTGTGCGCTCAGTAATGCTGAGAAACTTTATTCACTATATTTCTGAGCTTTTTCTCCAAAGCAGAGTTTTTTATTGTTTAATTGTCATTATAATGCTCTTAGATGTTGATTAAAAACACTGCCAGTAAACAGGGGTATTTTTAAAGTCTGACCGAACTAATAGCCCATATTCGACAGGATTCCCAGGGTGATGTCCCCCTGTTTGAGGAGGAGGGAGAACCTGGGAGGACCAGACAGAAGATCCAGTGAGTTCTCCAGAGGGTGCTACTTCTCTCTGCAGGACGAATTAATAATCCTGCAGAAACCAAACTTATCTCTAGCCTCTTCTTGTTTTCTGCCATTATTCATCAATAAGGCTTTACCACTTTAGGATTCAAGAGTTTGGACTGCACTCATGGCTCTGTGATATGACTACCTTCTTTTTGAACTCTGTTTTTTAATCTAAGATACGATAAAGATAAACCTTTATTAGTCCCACTAGTGGGAAATTTGCATTGTTAGGGCAGAAAGTGGACAGTACAAAAGTAAGAGTGTTTACACATACATATCTACGTAGCTACACACACACACACACACACACACACACATATATATATATATATATATATATATATGGTGTGGAGTAGAGAGTTCAATGTGGGAGGGACAGCATTGTGTGGAGCAGACATTTCAGTGTGGGAGGGGCAGCAAGGTGTTCAGGAGTCTGACTGCTTGGGGGAAGAAGTCTAGCACACCTGCTCCTGATGCCGCAGAATCGTATACAAGATGGGAGGGGGATAAACCTCCACAATGCTGGTGGCCTTACGGATGCAGCTGGAGGTGTAAATGTCCTGCAAGCCTGGTAGGCTGATGATGCGTTCAGCAGTCCACACAATCCTCTGAAGGGCTCCGCAGTCAGAGGCGTGGCAGTGTCCATATCAGACTGATACAGCTGGACTCTTTTGCTCAGGGATATGGTGGTGTTGGTCCAGGAGAGGTCTTCTGTAATATGGACACCAAGGAATTTGGTGCTCCTAACTTTGTGCCGTCAGTGGAAGGTGGCCAGCTTGGGTCTCCCTGAAGTCCATAATCAGCTCTTTTGTATTCTCA
This sequence comes from Hemigrammopetersius urotaenia, assembly GCA_037974485.1. NCBI lineage: Eukaryota > Metazoa > Chordata > Actinopteri > Characiformes > Alestidae > Hemigrammopetersius > Hemigrammopetersius urotaenia. The sequence continues at coordinate 10,014 of JBBPDC010147020.1, forward strand.
ACATTAAGAGACAAATTATTGTTCTTGCACCAGACTCCCAGCCATTGCACCTCCTCTATGTACGCCATGTCATCATTGTCCCTGATAAGCCCCACAACTGTGGTGCCATCAGCAAACTTTATGATGTGGTTTGTGCTGGGGCTGGGGGTGCAGTCGTAAATCAGCAGTGTGAAGAGTAGTGGACTCAGTACACATCCCTGGCGAGCGCCTGTGCTCAGTGTGGTGGTGTTCGAGCTGACACTGCCGATCTGGACTGTCTGAGGTCCTCCAGTAACGATGTTCTGGGCCTCAAACCTAGCGTAGAAGGAATTGAGTGCATTGGGGAGAGAGGCGTCTGTGTTTTCTGTCTTTTTCTTCTCCAAATCGGAATTGTGACGAAATGATCAGTATTACTCAGGAAATCTAGTCTGTTTAGACCATTAATGTTAGGACATGTGGCTTAAAAGTAACTTTGTGTCACTTGTGATGTTAATCTAGTCTTGTGGATATTTTTTTAACAAAATACCAATTTGATTGTGAATGAAATGTGTAAATTGGCTTTAATCAAATATCGGACATGTAATGATTGTAAACATAATGAATTCTGTTTTTTTTCTCTCAGACACCCTTTGGCCACTTTCTTCCACCTTTTCTTTCGCATTAGTGCGGTCCTGGTCTACCTGTTGTGTGAACTGATCAGCAGCAGCTTCATCGCCTGTATGGTCACCATTATCCTCCTACTGTCATGTGACTTTTGGACAGTCAAGGTTAGTAGTTCATTTTGTTTTCATAGTATTTAAAAAGGGATTAAAGAAATGTTTATAACATGATCTGTTTCTGAATGAGTTTGACTTTCACACACACTCACACACTCACACACATCCAATTTTCTTAGCATGGACTTTATATTTTCATTCTCTACACCAGAACGTCACTGGCCGTCTCCTGGTGGGACTGAGGTGGTGGAATCAGGTTGATGAGAATGGGAAAAGCCACTGGGTTTTTGAGTCTAGAAAGGTAAGAGACTGTTTTTAAATAGTACTGTGAAAGTTAAGCCTTGCAATTAATGATTTTTTTTTTGTTCTACAACAACAAAATTTAAATAGTCTGGTTGAAAAGCTGCTTTTGGGGTAATATTTGTTCTTTAGGAAACCAGCAGAAAGGTTGTCTCGGGTTCAGAGTCACGGATTTTCTGGCTGGGCCTTATCGTGTGTCCGATCCTGTGGGTTTTCTTTGTGTTTTCCACTCTTTTCTCCTTCAAGATCAAGTGGCTGGTGAGTTTCAGAGCAGGTTACAGAAATGCTTGATCAGTTCTTACATCTTGTCAAATTACTGTTATGAGGAGCTAAGGCTGTCCGAATTTGCCACGTTCTAAATTTTTCTTCATGATATTAGCATGTGTGATCTGTTTACTGTTTGAGTGCCTAAGGAGTAAGGTGATCACAATACTGAAATTTTAAGATAAACCTTTATTAGTCCCACAAGTGACATATTTTCGTTGTTATGGGCAGAAAGTGGGCAGAACAAAAGTAAGAGCAGCAAAACAATAGAATGAAACTATACAGAAGAACAGTTTAATATATAAAGTACACTATACAAACAATACAAAAATATAAATTTAGACATTTGTGTCATATATAAATATTTATATATGAATTGTATGCATGTACATACTGGATATATGCTTGTAAATATGTAAAGAGTGTATATATGTGTATATATGAATACTGTACGGGCATTGACAAAAACCGTAAAAATGCCCAAGACAAATTGCATATTTGACTTGATATGAAGTGGAGCATCATCCCATCTCAATCCCAAAACAAAACTGTATAAAACCTACATTTCATTCATTCTTCATCCATTCGAATGAAAGCTGTTTTGGTTACTGCACCTTTCTGATTGAGATGTTGTACCTCATTAAAAGGCATTAGCACTCTTTATAAGCATTAATGGCCAGGGATGAACTGTACTGTACATTGAATAGGTAGATATTTGAAACTGAATGTCTTTGAAAACTGATATTCAGCAGCATGTTTTTTCCATTATGTGGGAATGTGGTTTGTGATAGTGTTTAGTTTTCATCCTGATGCAATAGTAATATTACCTGTGAAGGTAAGAAATGCCCCTCAAAGGAACAAAAATCCAGTGCTCTTTAACTCATATAGTCATTATGTGTCTCTGTATGTGCTGGAGTGCAGATCAAACCATGTACCAGTCAGCCCCTCTGTTTTGTTGGGTATGTTTGTGCAGGCAGTGGTGATTATGGGAGTTGTATTACAGTGGGCCAACCTTTACGGGTACATTCGGTGTAAAGTTGGAGCGGGAACCAATCTAAGGAGTATGGCAACCAACTATCTTGGCTTTCAGCTCTTTAAGCAGGTAAACTGTCCATTTCATATGATTTAAGCGTCACATATGATCGGACACACCCTTTACGACAAATATTTTTGTTTTCCCACAGGCAATGAACAAACCACAAGGGCCCTAATGTGCCTACGAATGACTGACCATGCTGGTGCTGCTAATGTTCTAATTTATTTTCTTTTGTTGACATTCAGAGGGATGCTCAAATTTACCTTCTTTTCATTTTATTTTCTCTAACCAAATGAATGTGGACAAGCCTAAATACCTAAATGAACACATATATAGAACACATATTTAATTATATATTTTCAAAATCATTAATGATTGATTTTTGACTGTGGGTGAAATATTCTTCTTTTAAGAGGGTTACCTGTTCCTTAATAATTGCATGTAAATGTATATGAAGAAAATATGAGACTAGTTCATTTGACTGGTCTTTGTAATAAAATATTTAAAGCATCTTGTGCAGTCATTATTAATGGTAGTAATTCAGTAAATATGGGTGTTTTTCTGTTATTTATACATTTTATATAAGATTTTGTAAATAAAAAAGCTATAAAAATAGTTTACAGCACTTTACAGCAATCTTATGCTTCTGTTTCTATTGAGTAAGGTCAGTAATAATGGAGGAGGATGGCGCCTGCAGCTTGAGAGAACTCAGAGAGGAACAAAGATTCAAAATGAGAACCCATCCTTTTCAGGGCTGCACTGTCAGTTACTTGTCCAGAATGGTTTTGGGATGTTGTAGCCTAGCCCATCACTCAGAGGGTGAAAGACCCTGGAGGGGTCACCACTTCGTCAGAAACACAAACAAAAACATCAGTAACTGCAGTTGCACCTAGGCGCACTCTGGCATCTCCACTTTACCTGATGTGCGTGTTTTTTAAGGAAACCAAAATTAACCATTGGGCCAAAATGTCCTTGACTGGTTCGGCTGCTTACAACTCCCCACATGCTCCTCCCCCAGCTAGGGGCAACTTCTGTTTAAAGCTCTGGTGGAGATTGTGGTTCCTGTTGTTAAGGAATAGAGATTCTCAGCTACTCTTCCAAAAAAATCTACCTCTACTGACTATTAACTGTACCAACTCTGTTAGCCGTAGACGGCCAGTCTGTCTTACAATGATTACGTTTGCTTCTTTTGATAGTTATCTCCATAGAGACTCTCTTTCTCGCCCAGTCGACCAGAGGAGGATGGTTCCCCTTTTAAGTCTTGGCTCCTCCCGAGGTTTCTTCCTCCAGCTTTAGGGAGTCTTTCCTTGCATCTGTTGCCTTTGGCTCACTCACTAGGGGCTCGGACTCGGACCCTGTAAAACTGCTTTGTACTTTAAAAAGCACTATATAAAGAATGTCAGGAAACAGGATTGAATTCAAATAAATTTCACAAAATTCCACTTAAGAATTGGCTTGATGTATTAAATAGTCTACAGAACATTAATTATTATGAATCACATAGTGTGTGTTTTATACATTAAACATGTTAATTTCACAAACCGGTTTTAATAATAAAGCAAAATAAGAATTTTGATCGTCTAGTATGCACATGTCTGGTAAAAATTAAACTGGTAAAAATATACTGGTTTTAACAGTGCAACAAAAGTTCTTATTTTTGTTGTATGCTTCAAACAAGGAGTTTTAAATAAACAAAACCTTTAGCTTGATGCTGTTAAAGTTTCCCAGTGACATTTGGATGTTTTTCTGGAACATTCATGAGAAATTCTCTGCAAGAAATTTTCTCCTACACTTGGGGATTTTTTTTTTCCAACAAGAACTGACAGTTTTCGTCAAGTGTATAAGGGAGCCTTAAAATGTGTAAGACAGCATGAAGAAGACCACCTAAATCTCTTTAGTACCATTATCTACATGCATCCCTTTTATTTCATAGAGCTTGTTATGCATCCACCCCTTAAAACCTCTTCTACAAATCCAAGTAAAACAGAATAATACTTATTTATTGATATTCTTGCTCAAGATTTGTGAATGTATATGCGTTCATTTATAACAGGTAACGGAAAAGGACAAATAGTTTGATGTCATTTTAAAATTGCAGGTTATTAGTATTACAAACTTGTTTATGGCCGATTCCAAGTATAGCTGCACAGTAGATGATATCCAAGCATGCATATATCCAGAAACACTTTCTGTCCAAAGAGTTTGCATAGCTGTGCCTCCTTTTTTTCTCCTTGGCATCATTGTCCATGTTCTCCAGGAAACTCGAAATGTTCTTGATGGAGGCCTTCTTTGCAGAAGTTGTTATACCATCACTGAGACTAATGTCTGTCAAAAACAGAAGATGATCCATTTGATTTTCATTAATATAGCTGCTAAATCACACAATCTAAATCGTTTGTTTACTCTTTACACAAAGTGACTTCTAAAGAGAATAATGAACAAGAGAACAAGAGCTGCAAAAGCTACTAGTTACATTTCATTCATTTTCTGTAATCCTTAACAGGGTTGTGGGTAGCCGGAGTCTATACTGGATTCACAATTCACTCACACACGTACAATATTCACACACACCTACGGTTAATTTAGAATCCCCAATTCACCTGACATGCATGTCTTTGGACTGAGGGAGAGACCCAGAGGCCACGGAAGTAACACACGTCATCACAAAGAGAACATGCAAACTCCCTACACACACACAACCAGGACCAAGATTCAAACCCCAAACGCTGGCAGTGTGAGGCAACAGTGCACCTGTGATGGCGGACGGCCACTAGAGGTCGTCCCTGGGTTTATGTTGAGGTGTGTGGGGATTGTCTGTTCCATTTGAATCACCTGTGTGTAATTTGTGTTTCACATGTGGGGGGTGATTGGTAGAACAAGGAGGCTGTGTTTGTATTTAAGGTCATGATTGGGTGGACCAGGGTGTTGCATTTAGCCTGGTGTATGTTCCTGTTCTGTTTGAGTTCCACAAATAAAAGAACCTTTGTCATGGAAACCAGCATGTCTGCCTACTCTATGTGGGAAAGAGTACCCGGACGTGATACAATACTGTATATTGTAATGTAGAAGCCGAGGTGCAATAAGGTTAGCAGTAGCCCAACAGCAAACTTTTTATTAATCTCTTACCCATCTGTGTTAACACATAAATGTATTAGTTTCTTACCCGTTTTCAGACTCATGCTGTTATGATGAGCTTTGGATCTGCGCAGACATTGGGGTCGGCCTGGCAGGATGCTACCATTTTTAGCTAGACGAGTCAACGCCATGGAGATCAGCAAATTCAACATCAGCACAATCAGGCAGTAGCAGAAGTGATAATCTAATGGAGACAGATTCGTAAAATGACATATCACATCACTATGAAACACAATGGACTTAAAATGTGCTTAACAGTACCTTCATTTACCCCTGAAAATACATCAACCCTTTTCGTTTGAATCAAGTGGCTGTTAATTTGTGAAACCGACCACTTCATTTTACCTTAACATGTGATTTTAGGCATGAGTGTGCAACCCCTTAATCTTAAATTTAAGGCATCATTCATGAGGTTCTATTACTGAAGGGGCCAATTTGAAAGGTTTTCAATAGTTTTACCCCTTAATCAGCCTTGATCTGTGCACTTTGTCCCTTAATTGTCCTTCATTTCCTGTATGAGAATTGAGGGTCAAAATTAAGGTCATTTTAAGGGGTAAAATAAAAGGGGTTTGTTTTCGTAGTGGATGCAACAAAACCTTTAGATGGTGGTATGACTTTCAGATTAAGGCGTGTCTAGTGTTTTAGCTCAGGACTGATCAGACGGCACTGTGCCTTTCTAAAATATTGCACTTTAATCAGGTTGAATGATCTATTGACGTGGAAACACTGTTCACTTTTAACTGTACGTATTATTTAACAGTTAACATTTAACTGCTTACTTTTGCTACATTGAAAAATGTGTTACTGAGTATACTGAGACATCTCTATATAGAATCAGACATTCTGTTGTTATACCTGTTGTTTGTCACAATATTAATAAATTATAAATACTCTTTTTCCTGTGGAGGTTCTACTCACAGAGCATAGGGCTGCAGACACCAGAGTCAGGCAAGTGTTTGCAGAGCATCAGAAGAAGCATGGTGAAGCTGAACACCAGCTTGATCTTAAAGGGATTGCGTTCTCCACCATCCAGCGGCAGAGCAAAGCTAACCAGGTCCACTATCATGATGAGTGAACTGGGCAGGACCAGTGACACAAGTGTGTTGAAGGGATTGAGGTACAGAGTAACCTGTGGAGAGGTTTAGCTTTTGTTCAGGGACAAGCTTCAAGTTCCATCAAGTTCGTAGAAAGTGCAGTGACTGAATTCATACATGAATTCATACATGAATTCAGTTCATAAGCATAAATTATTTTGCTTTTTTAAACCCACTGGTGGTGTCTGAAATATCACTTCTAGTTTGTTAACAATATTAGCCACATAGGCCCAGTTCTAAACTAGAGAAGCAAAATTTGGACTCTAAACATGTTTAGACTCGAGTGACTACTTCCAGGCTAAAGGGAAATGTGTGTTCTTTTGATTTTGTTGTTAAACTTGTCCTTTAAAATGCCTTAAGTACAGCTTAAGTACAAAATGGAGAATGACAACCATTTTGCAGTGGTCTTTTTTATTTTTTCTGGGGCTTTAATCTAAGATGCATCGAAAAGATTGTCTTTTAAGTCATTCGAATAAAACAGTTTGCTTACCTGAAGGTAGTTATTCCATTCCCCACGGAGATTCACAGATAGAGTTTTCCATTCCCCTTGATTTCCTCCTGCATTTAATATCGACCCATACTGGAGATTCAGCCCACATGCTGAGCGCAAGTATGTTAGTAAAAGTGAACATCATTTAGATTAATACATTTGCACACGGCACTCAGAAGAAATGTTCACTGGCTGCAAATGTTCACTGGCACAATTTGCATTGTGGACAGTATTGGTTTTTATTACCATTGTAAAGAAATCTGACTCTTTGTATGCTTCTCTACAACCATTTTATATTAATGACTTTAATTATCATAACACTTAAAGACAATTAACGGCCATGAGAAGCTGTATGATGACACACATACACATTTCTGCATAATGAAATGATTAAAATGGAGGCAAAATGTGGTTTGATGTGAAATGATGTGCCATAGTGCATAGTCCAAAGAGTTTATTGCCTCTGTAGATGGAAAAAAGGGGAGGCCGGAAACCAGCTCTGAAGTCAGAAATTTTATTCAGAGAGAGATGTTCTCTCTGGGCATCCCTGCAGGAAAAAGCCTCGAATAGTTCTTTACATGGATTCTTATACTTTCTAACACAGCCCCCACCCTCGTCTCATGTTTCCTATGTCCATGGTATGTAACAGCTGGATTCAATTAGGGCCTTTTCTGGAAGTGCCCCCTCTAATGCTGGCTATGGAATGTCCGGATGGGGCCTCTTTCACCATACTGCATGAGACAAGAGTTTTCCTAACTTTTACACAGACATATATGGGTTAAATATGAATTATAAAATAGAATTGAAGGGGATTCAAAAATTCCTTCTACACCTCCGAAAGTTCCCTACATTGCCCATCGTTTTCGGGATTGTTTTAAATTCATTCCTGGGGGAGGGCTACACACAGGGTTTAGTGATGTTCCCCAGAGAAAATTTAATATGGACGTTTATCAACATTGCATAAAAACTCAGGTACCCAGGATTCTATCACTACTGTTGTCACAAAAAAATGATTCACTGCATTTCTCAGAAGCGTCTTAATGTTTGAACTATGTTAATTATTTTGAAAAATTTTGAATTACACTTTAATCTTCCTGATTGGGTTGCATTACACGTTTATGAACAGGTTACAATTTGAAGCATTACTTCCTACATAAAGATTTTAGCACTTGGAACTTTCCTCTGGTTCTCACACTGTCCTGAACCTTGAGTGTTTCCCCAAAAGACACATTGGAGAAAGTAAATGTCATGTAATGTAATGAAGCAAACATGCACTGAGTTGCTTACAGCTTTGATTCCATCCATTGATGGCCACAGGACACGAATCAGAAACGAAGGGGTAGGTGAAGATGTTCATTCCGCACACCACAGTTACGTACATAGCAATGGCATATTTCACAGTGCCGTCATTTCTCACAAGTATATTGTTAGAAACAGGCTTCACAACTTTGAAAACTCTAAGAGAAAATTGGAAGAAACCAGAGTTAGGACCCGTGCTAAGTGCTAGGACCCATTCCGTTGTAATAACAGTAACGATTCCAAAGAGTTGAGTGTGTATCTCTCAAAGCACTACAGTCATACAGCAGATTCAGGGTTGATGTCAAGGTCCAGGCTTCTAATACTTCCAGTGTAATCAACACCTAAACATAATATCTGCCAGAAGGAAGAGGGGTTAACTCACGCATTGTTCACAGTCAGGTTGGGGGTCCAGATCTTATCAGCTGGAAGCATAAGCTCTGTAAACCTGTACTGTGGATCTGTCCATGCAAGGTCCGGATCTTTCCATTCCTGTTAAAGTAGCAGTACAGCATGTCCTGTAAATGTTCATTTGTAGTGGATTGCTTTACTTTTTTCAAACATAAATAATCTGATAAGGAGTTTACCATGATGATTTTTATGAGACTTGTGAAACGCAGAGTTTTTGTGTCCTTGAAAAGGTGAGAGAAAAACAGAAAGATAACAATTTACAGACTGACCAAGCTTGTCATTTCTGCCTTTAAATCATCAAATCAATGGTCTGGCAAAGAATAAAACTTGACCTACAAGGCAAACATGGGTAGCCAGTCCATAAAGGAAATACTTCTTCCCAATTTGCCCCTTAAACTATAGAACGTCACGAAATAACGGCTTAAATTAAAGACGAAGGGGTTTCACACTCATTTCTTAATCTAATTTTAAGGTAAGTTTAATTTTAAGGATCGAACACTTAATTCAAATGAAGGGGGTTGGTGTATTTTCAGGGGTAAAAGGTAGGGTTAAGCACATTTTAAGTACATTGCATTTCATAGTGGTAATAGAGGCCTATAACTGACTATTGGGGACTAAAGATGATTCATGCAGGCTACGCATGTAAATCATCAAACCTCAAACCATGTTGTAGCAACAAAAGTCACACAGGGTCTATAACCTCAAGAGCAAGTCAAGTAGAGATTACCTGTGTAATTACCAGCTTAACACAAATTGTCTAAACCTGTGTTTGACCTCTTCAACATGTGAGACCATTATAAAACTAAGGCAAGTGTAAGTTTATGTAGTTTCACTATTTACTGGTGAGGTATAAGCTTCCAATACTTGATAACTATGTTAGCCTCGTAGCTCCGGCGCAAAACCAACACACTTCAGACTACTGTCTTGGCTGATTAACCACATTTATGCTAAGAAAAATCATATATTTTAATCATTGAAGTGAACATGCAGAACACATACGACTGACAGAGTCTGGAACAGGATGTTTGTGAGGTTCACATTGACGGCACATGTTGAAGACTGTGGAGCGCTGCTCAGTTCCTTTCCAACAATTTCATTAGCCAGACATCGGCGGGAAACACAAGCTGTTGTGCATCCGACCAACACTGTGTATCAAAAATGCAATTTCTATTAAACAGTGCTTTTTTAATTTTCTGCCACAGACAAGTCACACTGACAAATCCTACTGACACAGCGGCTGAATAAACCTGAAGAGTTTAAATCTGTTCATTTTCTTGTGACTAAGAAAACTAGCTCCTCACCTGTGAATAAAAACAGGACTGGAAAAAACTTGAGGATCTTCTCAGCGGGCACCATAGCCTTGACTAGAACGCCAACAAGGTATTCACCACTATAATAAATGAGTTTCACATTACTACATGTCATTTCAAATACAAAACATGCTTCCATATTTAAACTTAACTTAATTTTGTATCTTTTCTTAGACCTGTTTGTTTGATCAGTGGATCATGAAATCAGTGGATCATGATCATCAAAGTTACATGAATATACATTAAACCTGGATGTTTTTTTCTTCGCTAAGATACAAAGCTTTGTTATGACAGTAACAATATTCAACGTACCTTCAACTGAAACCCAAATCAAATGCAGAGTGTTTGTCTGGCTTTAGCTGTACTCTGGCTCTTCTCAGACAGTTTAAGACAAATGGCAGTTTAAAAAGTGCCACAGATGGCTCCAGCCTGTGTGTGATGGATGACGTAGGAGAAATGTACAGCTGAAGCACGCATGACCAAGCATTAATAGCATTATGTGATGTCTCCGTTTGTTTTATCAGCACGTAAGCCTATTATAATGCGCCATCATGCCCAATTACCGTCGCTCCATTCAGGTCCACTTGGTCTAAATGGGCTACGCTCAGTAGGACAGCAAACCAAACACAGAAGGGCTAATCTGAGAACTATTCTTGAGCTAATGGAGGGGAACAATACTACAGTTATGAAGCAAGTTATTATATCTGGGTGGGGATTTACCTACATTTGTTCAGTCTGTTTGTTCAGTTGGTGTTGGTTTCAACTAATGATGACATTGTCATGTGATCATGTTTAACTTATAGACAATGGTCACCCACGGGTCCAGACTTTCACTGAGCACTCATGATTGAAATTTCAGTCATTAAAAAAAGTTGTAATTCAACAGTCGATAGTGGTGGTAGGAACCCGAAGTCACTATGTCTACAGCACAGTGTAAATCCTGGAGGTTGACAAGTTTCAAACCATTTAATCTAATAGCTTGCTATGAGGTAGCTTTTAGAGGCATTCAGTTCCTTATATGTCTGGTTTTAGTCAACGCTGTTGTGATCAATTCCGACTTTAACTTTCTCTAGAATGGAACATTTCTCATAGAGTCTGCAACACCATGATGCAGATGTTCTATGAGTGTGTAATGGCCAGTTCCATTTTCTATGCTGTGGTGTTCAGGGGTGGTGGCATGAAACTGGCAGACACAAAGAAACTCAAAAAACTTATCAAGACAGCTGGCTCAGTGGTGGGTGAGGAACTGGACAACGTGAAATCTGTGGAAACTGTGGCTGAAAGGTTAACACTGTCTACACTTCAGTCCATCACGGTCTAAGCTGCTCACCCCCTCCACAGTGTGGTGGACAAACTGAGAAATACTTTTAGCCACAGACTCAACAGCATAAAGCGCTCCACCTGAACACCCACAGAAAATCCTGTTGCTATTTTTGCTGTGTAATTATTTACCAGGTTTAAATAACTCATTATGTGTATGTGCATTATGTTGCTATGATGTGCATTAGTATACTATGTGCACCACTCAGTCCACTTTAATTCAATTTTATGTATATAGTGCTATTTACAATGAATGTTGTCACAAAGCAGCTTTCCAGAGTCCAGGTCCGAGCCCCTAGTGAGCCAAAGACTACAGACGTGAGGAAAAACTCCCTCAGCTGGAGGAAGAAACCTCGGGAGGAACCAAGACTCAAAAGGGGAACCCATCCTCCTCATGTCGACCCGGAGGGAAAGATAAAAACAGTCTCCATGGAGATAACTAACAAAAGAAAGCCTTTGTGTATAAACTTAATCACTGTTAGACAGATTGGCAGTCTATGGCTAACAGAGTTGGTACAGAGTTTAGAGTCAGTAAACTCTAGTCCATAACAACAAGAAGAACTATCTCTGCCACAGCTTTGAACACTAGTTGTCCTTGGATGGGAGGGTTGCAATGGCTCCCCTTAGAGAAAACAGACAATAGAATTAGTTCTGTTGGAGTTTTCCCGCTGATGGAAAGAGCAACCTAAGACAACCAGAGCAGGCAAATCCCTCACTGACTTCAAAAATCTTCTGTTCATCTGTTCAGAGAGCATCTCTTCTTGCATTACAACTGTATAAAGATTTAACACTTTGTTTTCTCCTCTGGTTCTCACACTGTCCTGAAACTTGAGTGTTTCCTCATGTTGTATATCGCTTTGGATAAAAGCAGCTGTCAAATTATTGTAATGTAATGAATACAATATTCACATTTTTATTAATAATGGTTCTCAGCTTAAATGTTTATTTTTGGTAGAAAAGTGTTCTGTTGTTCAACAAGTAGACTAATTAATAAAAGTAGGAAGCTTGGTGTTACGGTCGTCACGCCTTCCCCTCCCCGACACCGTCCTGTCTCCCCTGAGTATTAGTCTGTCTGTCTGTCTCTGC
>JBBPDC010147062.1:0-22430 GCA_037974485.1 Hemigrammopetersius urotaenia
TGTATTAAACTGAGTTCAGAATGAAAGTAAAGTGATCTGGGAGAACATTTGGAGGCATATTTATGGTTTACACTATAGAAACAGGCATTGGGATCATTTTTTTTGGGGGGGGGGCATTTTAATCTAGATTAAAAAACGTAATCTATGCCCACCTCTAATATATATATATATACATTATATCATACTTATCATATTTACAGTCAGAGTGTATATATCATTTACATCATATATACAGTTAGTGGTTCCAATTCCTACTGTTGTAGCCTTCCACTCTCGTTCATATAGCTTGTGGATTATTGCTATAGCTGAGACTCTCAAAGGGAACTGGAGCTCTCTGCTCTGCTGTTGTTTTTGGTGCTTTTCGGCTGGTTGATTTATCTATAGGTCTCCCGCGAGCGCTGTCCAGCACACTCTGCTGAACAGTGTGTTTTGCTTGTAAATGATACGTCAGATTCAATGTATTCCGTTGATGAACAAATTCACTATGGCAGCTGCTGGAAATAACTTTTATCAAGAGAGCCATCAATGGAACTTGCCATTTAAACGCTGTATTTGAATAAGAGGGCTGCAGTCACAGAATCAATCATTGTAACATATAGCACACAAGCAGCTGGGCTTCAGCCTGTACTACTGCAGGCAGTTAAACAGTCAATTAATGGTTTAATTATAACAACACTAATTATATTATATCATACTGTGGGCCTTTTTTGGTCTGTTGGAAAAGCATCCCAGGAGGCTCCCCGTGAAGTTGCATCAGAGAATGCCAGGAATATATAAATCTGCATCAAAGTAAAGTGGAGCTACTTAAAAGAATCTAAAATATTGTTTAATGCCTTTTACGTACCACATCATTCTTGTATTTTAATGTTATTCTAAACAATATGAAAATTCTTTCTTTGAGCAGGTGTGCCAAAACTTGACTGTGCTTTTTAATTGTAGGGTAAAAAGTCAAACTCACATTACATATCATGTACAATGACAAAACATTCTTACCGTTGGAACTCAGAATAGCACTGCATCTATCTCTGGGTCAGGGTAACATGTGGAGCTTTGCATGATGTCCCGGGCCAGGAAAGACTCTTCACAGTTGGGGACGATGCTCACTGGAGCAGAACCCATCAATGTGACCGAAGGGAAAAAGCCATGAAAGGGATATCAGGCAAACAAAACAGAAAATGAGAAAAGGGAAGGAACATGAAGATTATTTTTTCACTAAAACCATTTCCATGCAAAATGAGACAGCTAATAAGCATAAGACAAATGGAAAGGGATTATGAGTTTGTGCTGCCACTGTTTCTGCAGTTATTTAATTTCCCCATCGATCTATTCTCTGACTGAAAGATCTTTTAAGTGTTATGTGAATCACAGATTCCCTCCCACCTTTCTTCTCGTGGTTTAAGGCCGGCCTGCTGTCATTCAAGGCACAGCTTCCCAGTCTTCCCTCACTCAGGATCTTTCTCTCCAGACCGTCTGAAGTTTTTAGGTCAACAGGGTGCATGGAGATATAGTGAGAGTCCCACTCATAGTTTTCATCCACAGAGGCTCTCCTGGGGCTGGGGATGTGTACAGAAAGAAAATGTGGTGCGTCCAGGGAGCAAAGGTGCACATGCAGTATTAAATAGCATCATGTTTAATTAATGACCAGGCACACATCCTAAAGGCCAGCCTTTAACAGAGAAAGGGTAAGGAGAGCATTTGAAGAGGTCACGGATTTCAAATATTACACTATTAAACTTTAAGCAATGGCATATAAGCCTCCCCTTTGCACTTGAAATGCATATATTTTGGGGCTATTTTGCTTCAAGCTGTATATTTCAGATAATCCTCTGAAATTAAAAAAAAACGTATTCCCTGTGTTGATTTTGTGATACAGACCAGATCGGTGAAAATCAGCACCAGAACTGGAAGATCCCTCATATTTCTGTGCTTTCCCTACTCTCCAAAATACTTGTAATTAATAGAAGATTTAATAATAATAACATCAGGGTATCAAAATTAAGAGTCAGCACTTTAATTTCCTCATGTGGTCTGAGAAGTAAACTGTTTTGTAATATTAACTGTTAAACTTTAACAATGTTTACATCTTTACATGTCAAATGTGGCTTTCCATTACACAGTCCTTTGAGGACATTCTGGGATAAACAGATCAGATAAAGAGCTAAGCATAGGATAAATAGAGATCATGTTCTCACCATTCCCTCACTGCAGACTCCTGGAGGGCTCCATCATCTTTGTCACTCTCCTCAGTGGTCTCTGGGGAGCTGGTCAGAGGGGGGCTGAGGGATAAGGACTGCCTGCTGCTGGGATGATCTAGGCTTCCTCTGCCACTGCTCTGGCTTGCATAGCTACTGCAGCTCCCCTCAGGTTCTGGCACACTCCTGTACCCTCGGATCTCCATGTCCACCTCCGTGCCATCTTCCTCCACCTCTTCCACCTCACGTCTCTGGTCAGCTTTGGCTTGTAGGGGATGGCAATGAGACAAGGACCTGCTGGAGCTCTCAGGTGGCAGAGTATGTGGACTGTGACGTGGAGAGACAATGTGGCAGTGGGAGTCCAGAGCAGGGGAGTTAGAGACTCTCTGAAGAGAGGACTCTTGTTGCTCTGTTTGTGAAGGCACCAGTAAGTTAGCTTCCTGATTGGGAATTCTGTGGTCCTCCTGCACTTCTGAGCTAGGATGATGTGCAAAAGGGGACAGGATGGAATTTTGGTGGGGGCTCAGCGAGTCTATCCAGGCATCAGGGGTCAGGAACTGTTCTTTGTACATTCTGGAGTCCAAACTAGGAACACTCCTGTGGTGATTTTCACGTTGGGAACTCACACAAAGACCTTTCTGGAAAGGTTTTTGGGATGGCAAGGTACTGCTGGACCGAAGACTCAGATCTCTCTTCAAGCCTCTCCTAATTGTTCTGCTGCCTGCCTCTTTTTCCATCTCACTTTCTCTTTCTAGCTGATATAAGCAGGGTCTGTTATAAGCTAGCATATGATGACCGTGGTCTGTCATGGATCTCTTGAGTGGAGTCTGAGCTTGTACTTCTGGTTCATCCACAGACATCTCCACATAATCGCCAGTCTGCCCTGTTTTCCTTTTAGCCATCCTCTCCTCTTGATTATCTAGTGAGGGACTCATGCTCTGAACAATATGGTGCTGATTGTGACTGTAGGTCCTTGGCATCCTCGGACTGCCCTCTGCACTGTAATGAGATCCTTTCAGTGTAGGGTAAAAGGGTTCATCTTCAATAGTGACAGTGGATCCCTCAGTCATAGTTCTTCTCCGTCTGCGGTCTTTGGTAATGGACCTTTGGTGCTCCCCGCGCTCCAGACTTTTGGACCGCTGGTGATTACAAATTTGCCTCAAATGACAGTCCTCCAAACGTTCACCATCTCTTTCATTCCCAGGATGTGCTTCCACCAAGTCACTGGAAGACATCATAGGAGAGGCTACCCATGGAATGCAGGAAGAAGCTCTTGCTTCTAAACTACTTGTGTGACTGCGCCCTCTGCTGGACAGCTCCTTATGATGCAAGGATCCAGTTTCCTTACTTTTCCAGACAGTTCCCACAACATCTTCAAGGTCCGTCCTTTGCTCCACATTGAGCAACCCCTCCGTCTTTGAATAGCTGACTGGTGTGTGCCGACCAAGGCTGTACTTGCGCAGCTCTTGCTCCAATTCTTCTCTCTCGCGGGCCAGTTTCAAACAGTGGCTCAGGTTGCCCTTTTCCTTCTCATGCTCCATCTGAAGAACTAGGGTACTGGCAGTGGAACGTGTACTGCCTCGATTCAGGGACATATAGTTGTTTGACTGTGGGTACAGCACAGAACCCTCTGAGGAAAGACTGGTTTGATCCAGAGGCCAGTTTGCAAGTTCCTCTTCTTGGAAATAGCAGCCATGAAGGGAAAGGTGTTTGGCCCTGGCTTGCACTCTACCAGAAGAGAAGATGTCCGATCCACAAGATGGCATGTCCACTGAGAGGACAAAAGGAGGATGCCTTCTTTCATCCCTATAGGATTGCAATGAGTTGGACTTGCGAATTGCTGAAACCTCAACTCCTGATGACTGGCCAATATCCTCCCTTGGTTTTGTGTGTCTAGGTGGAGCCACAGTACTCACTTCTTCATAAGGTTCGACCACAAAGCGTCCATCTGGGCCACGGTGAATGAACTCCACAGGGGAGTTTGCGGACCCGTGGAGTTGACTTTCAGGTAGGTTGTGGGAGGAAGGGTGGGCACTAGGCAACAGCCGCTGTCTCTGGCCATGGTAATCACTGCGGCTTGATTTGCCAAAGGAGGAGTGGTCTGAGGAGGATGAGGAGCTGGAGTGGGAACGAGGTGGAAGGAGCTTCAAGACACTGTCAGGGCTGCCATGAGCTGAGCCAGCTCTGAGAGAGACAGGAAGTGTGGACCAAGGGATTAAAGCATGAAGCACATGTTAAAGCTCCCTCTGTGGTTTCTGTAGTCACTTTTGGTTAATGTCAGTTTAATTCTTTCATTCTTAACCCTGAAAGTCTAGTTTAACACTAAAAGTATCAGTTTAAAATTATGTTATCAGCTTGTTTGCGGTACTCTTTTGTTACTGTTGGATATAACTACAGATAATATGCAACATCTCATGTTGTATTAAATGTTACCACAGCGTATCGTCTTGTCTCATTTTGTTGTATTGTGAATAACTAAAAATAAGTCACAACTTAAATATCAAAAAATGAATTGTGTAATCGTTACACCCCTAGCTTTAGCAATAGCTTAAAGATGACTCCAGACCTCTAAAACAATAAAGAATATGTTCAACTCTTGTTTTGTAATCACTGAGGGTATCTTTAACAATGTGGGCAAAGGGAAATGAGCTGCATTATGACATGCTGATAGTTACTGATGAAATACACTTACTTCACAGATGGGCTCTTATACATAGCAGGAGGGAGATCTGGAATGAGGGAAGGCATGAGACGATACAAATGAATGTGGTAAAATGATGATGGCTGGGCCATAATGGTTGTTAGTGCCTTTGACAGGGTTGAGCAGAGCTCAGTTTGTAAGGCATTCATATAACTTAAGATTGCATCAAAGTGCTGTCTCTTTACCCTCCATCTTCTTCCTGTGTTGCTGCCTTCGCCTGTGGCCGATCACACACACTGTAGCCAAAGCCAACAGGAGCGCAAAGCATAAGAATCCCATCCCACCCATAACTCCGGCCAACAGTGGCTGGGGAACGAAATCCAGGAGACGGGAACTAGTTGGCCCCTTGCCTGTCGAAAGAGTGTCATCTAAGTTTACTTTTAAACAGATTGATCCTTACAAGTAAACATATATATTTATGAGGCAAAAATACATTATATAGCATTTTCATGAGCTCATGAGCAATTGATTGCATGCTAATGTTATAACCAAAACTATTAAATCTGGCTGATCTGACTGTAAATCCATTAAACAGAGCACCGGGATGGAAAGTCGAGGCACTGACCCGCGGTGGACACGTTGATGGAGCGGCCAGGAAGGCTCAGCTGCGCTCCGCGACGAGACAGAAGTCTTAACTCATAGTTGGAGTTCTGCAGAGAGACAGAAAGAGGGAGTTAGAGCAGGGCACTGGAGCTGCATCTATCAGGTCAGGGAAAATGTCAGGCTACTGAATCGTAAATACTGAGGTAGGAAACTCTAATTGACCCTGATCCACCCACAATGACCCATGATCTACAACAAGCTTCCAGAGCTACTGTGCACAAGCTTTATTGAGCGTTGCCAAAAATTACATTCAACCTAATGAGAAACTGTAGCCTACAATAAACTATACGTAATTGTGGAGTGCATTACTAATTTGTGATTTATCCATAACAGATACTCTCCATAATTGGACATCAGATTTAGACAGGGGCAGCCTTTCTCTGGATATCACACATTGGATTTGCTGGTCCCCTTTTTGCCTTTTCATCATATTGTACATGCTCCATGTAACTTGATTACATAAAAATATCTCTCCTATCACATGGATGCAAAATAATGATTACATTTGATATTGCATACATTCCAAGAAGCATATATTTGACAGATATTTAGAAAAAGAACAAAATTACATGCCATAATGTGAAAAGATACAACAGATCAAACTGCTGAGACACACCGTGCTCACTCTACCCAATTAGATAGCTGATATGGAATGAGAAATCTGTTGACGTCAAAGCCATATTCAAGCTAAATGCTGAAGACATAATAGCACGCAGTGTGGGAGAGTGAAGTCTGAAAAACAATATTAGGCCGCTTCAAGTCGCAGAATGAGACTCCATTTCAGTATATATGTTTTGGCGGCACCCCCAAAGTAGCCAAAATTTGGAAACAGAAGCAATTTCACTCTCTGCAATAGAAATTCACCATTAACTAATATGTAAATAAAATACAAAATACAAGCTCCACACTAAAACAACCATATGCAATTTTTACTGTGCTCAGATCATTGTAATTATTGTCACTATTATTATTATTTAAATTTGATTTAGCTTTTGTAGCCTGGATCCTGGTAAAGTGTGTCAATATGCACCATGGAGAATAATAATTTTATTAATTATGATATTTGATAACCAATAATTTGGTAAATCAACAACCAAGTCCAACACATTCATGTCATACATCAGCTACTGCCTCCCACCTCTAGTCTCATTAGTAAATTGTGCCAAAACTAAACAGTCATAATTTTCCTCCATTCAAATGTCATTCTAAATATTATGAGAATAGTGAACTGAGCCCTGAAACATCAAACCCGAATCATGTGTCAAGTGTATTGTTACACCTCAACTTCCTGATTAGGTTGATTGGAGTTTTATAAAGCTTGTTGCACCAGTCGCCTTGCACATTGGTGAGTGAAGCTCTTACCTTTTCTAACCCCATAACAAGCATTTCACTCTGATTCACACTGATTTCCTCATCCAAGTTCAGCCACTCCCCTTCCTCAAGGCGTGACTGGAGGATGAAGTTGTCGATTGGTGGCTGCTGAGCTGACGGCACAGCCCACCACAGAAACACTCCCTCAGAGCTTTGGTTGAAGGACAGCAGTGTGGGTGGCTCCAGCCTGGACACCATAGGAAGTGCATCTGAATGGGAATCAAAACGGAAAATAATTATAGCTAATTCCGCAAGCTGCTGAGATGAGTCGGCAGCAGGAAGAAATTCAATTACTCTCAGCGTGCACAACACAGACAGACAGATGGCCTAACACTGGGTCAGGACAGCATGGGGATAGAGGCAGATCCAGAGGCTGAGTGCTACCATGCTGTTAAATGAGTGCTGGTTCTTACCCAGAGTTCTGGCAGTGGTGATTTCGCTGAACGAGCCGCTGCCAAGCTTGTTTTGGGCCAGAACGCTGAACTGGTACTCTGTGGATGGAAGGAGGCCTCTCACCAGCAGGCTAATACCAGAGGACGGACCAGGGACTGACTGCCATTCCTGCTGATTTTTTACTGAGCACATACACTTCAGCCTGGGGAGAGAGAGAGAGACAGAGAGAGAGAGAGAGAGAGAGAGAGAGAGATATTGTGTCCATCAATGTGTCTCCATTAATGCTTATAGTAAAATGTTGTAACTATAGGAAGTACTGCATTCTCTTTTCACATCAGGTTCTGTCTGCAATTGCATTTCTGTGAGAAAATGCTAAGTGTGATTATGTAGTTGCTATAAAACCATGGATTCTGATCTTCTGTGTCTGTTCATTTATTAATTCAGTGTCTGGCGTGTTTCTGCTGAACCTCTGAGGGGGCATTAACTCGGTAGCTCTTACCAAACCATTTATGAGGACAGCTGAACGTATTGCCACATTATTTTACTTAAACACACAGATTTTTTAACCTGAGCTTTAATGTCTGTTTATGTATCTGCTGTGTGTTTTTGTCCTCATTTGTTTCTTTTTGCAGTATACTGGGGTAGGTTGCCAGGTCTTTCCTCAGGCCAGAACCATTTAGCCAGCATACTTACAGCATGCTGTTGTCACCACTGACACCACAATGGACATCTCTCTCTCTTACACGGTCTTTAATTACTAACCTGAAAACATGCGCTTGGTCATAAAGTTTTGGAAGTTTTGTGAATGAACCCATGCAAAATGCAGTTCCCATCGCTATGGAAACACTTATTATTGATTTTTTAACTAGAGTAAGAATACATGCCACTAAGGCATGGCAGGCTAAAAATAATATGAATTTCAGCTTTGTTCGATCGTATTCTTTATATCAGAATAAATGTTTGGACACTCTCAGACATGATTAAATGAGAAGAAAATGATAAGCTTGTTTTGTATAGGGACTAAAGAGGTAAAAAATAAACCATGTTTAAAATCGGATCCGACAGCTCAAAGTGGTTTTGGAGATCATGCCCTTTAACCGCAATGTGATTCGATTAGTTTGCTTGACTTGCATTGCTGCATATATCACAGCGATTACCCCAGTAGTTTATTTGTAGTTGTGCTGTATTATCCAGTGGACCGCAATGATGGCAATGCAAATGGACACTGGTGGACAGACATAGAAACACATATGGAAACACACAGCTACGCCGAGGGCAGTGATAATGATCTTGTAGACACTGACCAGATGGTGAATGTCTGTGTAAAACCTCCATCAAATCCAGGCTCCCAGGAGATGTTGGCCTGGTTTACTCCAACTTCGACAGACACTGAGGACACAGCGTGGGGACTGGTGCCTGTCACATAAATCAAAACACACATCAACATGTACACACACACATACACACACACACACACATACACACACATACACACACACACATATACATTCACTCACTCACTCACTCACTCACTCACTCACTCACTCACTCACTCACTCACTCACTCACTCACTCACTCACCCATCAACAGCCTCAGTACTCAAACCAGGGCCATGTAGGGTTGTGTGACAGCCTAAGAAATCCTTCATATGATGAAATGTAGATTGTTTTTGTTATTTTTATCTTTCCTTAATATAAAAGCATAAATCCCCACACATGCTACATTTTGAATATTTAAGATCTGGAAACCAAGCCATTTCATTTTAAAATGAAAGTCCAAACAGAGTGTCACATTGTGCTTGGGGTGTGCAGCGAGGTGAATGGGTCCTTTTCAGATTTTGTTTCACACTGACCGGGAATATCATATTTAAAGATGTCACTGAGCTCCATAAGCACTGTGTTTCATCAGGATGGATCAGAGCCCAGCTTAAGTATTTAGAAACCTTTTCAACAATAAACCCAATTATTACCCATTATCTTTTAAAAATGTATGAATAAAATGTTTATGATTTTGTATATTATTTCTGCTACACTAACTGGTCACCAACTACTATGTCACTTGATTCACTTTCATTTTTGTTTTTTGAAGCAGCTGTACAGTAACCATCAATAACTGGTGTAATCAGATGCTTCAGTTTACTTTTGCATGCTGTTGTCGCATCCCGGGTCAGCGACTGCTAGAGGCCGCCCAGCCCTGTCTTGACTTTTAATTTGCCTTTGTGTACAGCGGATTCCTAGTTTAGTGTCATTGTTCACAGCTGTCTGGTATTTCTGTCTAAGTGATTGTCGGTCTCCTGTTCAAGTCATCTGTGTATTTAGTTTCGGTCACCATCATTCATCCGTTGTTTGACCAGAGTTTAACCCGTAATTCTGTCTTGAACAGGAGTCACCAACCTTTTTGAAACTGAGAGCTACTTTACGGGTACTGCGCCTTATGAAGGGCTACCAGTTTCATACACTACACTAGTTTAGAGTTTATCTAAACTTCATGTATAATGAATCTTTAATGTTTTTTTTTAATGTTATTATTTTCAAATTTATATAAATGCAAACGTTGGTGACCCCTGATCTAGATTTTGCCTGTTTCCAGTATTTAGGTTTGTTTTGTGTTTTGGCCCTCGTGTCTTATTTGTGTTTGAATAAAGGTTTTGAGTTATGAAAATCCGCACCTGCGCCTCCCTCTCTCCCTGGAGCCTTGGCTACATGACAGCTGTTTATATTTAACATGAGTGGGATTGTTTGAACATCTCATTGTATCTCTTACTGAAAGATTTGTTGTTATAAAATAATTTCATAAAATAGTTTTGTTTTTTCTGCAACACTGACATCAGAGAAAATCGAAGGGTTTCTGCAGGCTGACACAGAGTGACCATTTTCCAAACTGCATAACAGCATACAATAATTTAAGCATTCCTGTAAGCAATAAAATATTTTCATAGGACTTAAACTGAAACATAAAACTGTCTACAGTACATTGTGTTGATGTAATATATTGTATTTATGGGCCAACCATATATGCATTCACTTTTTCAGTGAAGTTATTAACGATAAGGCTTATCATTCAGTAATATGGTTTATGAAAGTGATGAACTGAAGTGTGGAACCAAATACAGACCCTAAGAGTTAACGTTTTTTCTACATGATTCAGACTCTTTTAGAAATAAAATTATGTGGGACAGCTATTTTGAGTGTGGAACATCAAGGCAGCAGTGCTTCTCTGAGCATGTCCTGTATCCCCAGCTGGGCTGCAGCAGTCAGTTTTACTCACCCAGCACTAAGACTGTGGTGCTGGCCGTGACTGTGGCTACGCGGTTCTCCGCACTGCACTCCCACCGACCATAGTGCTCCTTACTGAGAGGCTTCAGCAGCAGAGAGCCGTTCACTGTTACAGAGAACAAAGCGCGAGAGGAGGTGCCAACCTGGAAGAGTGAGAGAGAGAGAGAGAGAGAGAGAGAAGAAAGAAAAAATGAAGAAAGTCAGCAAGGGAAAGAAAGAAGCAAAAACAGAGAGATAAAGTGGAAGCGAAAGAGTTAAAAATAAATATGTGGCAACATGTGGCTGTCATTCGAGTGTTTGTGTGTGTGTGTGTGTGTCTGATCTGAAGTCAGTTTAATAATGTTTAACAAAACATTACATCTTTTTAAGTGACACGTGATAACGACACAAACCAATTAAGCATGAACTAAAAACCAGTTTGAGCTACATTTAGATGACAAACAACACACAGACCTGCGTTCAGATCCAGAGAGCTCCGGTTTTACATTTACATTTACCAAAGCGACTTCCATTTCCTAACTACAGGGGGCAGTCTCTCCCTGGAGCAACTTAGGGTTAAGGGTCTTGCTCAGGGACCCAGTGGTGGTGCTG
Organism: Hemigrammopetersius urotaenia; assembly: GCA_037974485.1. NCBI lineage: Eukaryota > Metazoa > Chordata > Actinopteri > Characiformes > Alestidae > Hemigrammopetersius > Hemigrammopetersius urotaenia. The sequence goes on from JBBPDC010147062.1 coordinate 11,128, forward strand.
AAGGTAGGATTCGAACCCATGACCTTTTGGTCCGGAGGCAAGTATCCTACCCACTGAGCTACCTCCACCCAGTTTTTTTTTTTTACCTCCTACCCGGTTTTAGGGTAATTAAGTTCTACGTAAATTGGGTATGTAAATTACCCTGGTAAATTATGCTAGTAAGTGAACATTACTGTAGTAATACTAGAGTTTAAGTGAAAAGTGAAGGTTTTTGATGCGCTTCTGATTTTAAATTGTTTCCAGTTTATCTCACATGTGTCCTCTGAAATGAAATATCCCAGAAATAAGTAAGTCCAGGTCTCACCTGGGACCAGGTTATTTTAGCCAGAGGGTCTCCATCAGCCTGGCAGGGGATAAGGAGGGTCCTCCCCACCTCCTGTCTGTACTCTGCACGTGGAGACACACGCAGAGATGGAGGGTCCTGTAACAGAGAGCAGCTCTGTGATCGTGCAGCAGCTCCACTGTTGTTTATTGTCTATTACTGGGAATTATATAATTATTTAAATACTTTTATAAAAAAGAAACATCATCATTAGATTGACATTAAACTGTGACCTGCAGGATGACCGTGGTAGGCTTAGACTGGCCCATCGTCCCGTAGCTGTTATAAGGTGTACAGGTGAAAATGCCAGCAGCATCATCGTTAGCAGTCGCTATTACAATAGAACCCTCTGAGGTCAGAGTCCATCCAGGGTACTGAAGAGAGACATAGAGAGAGAGATTTAATGTGACAATATGTGTAGACGAGTGTGAGAGTGTGTGCGCATGTGCGTGTGTGTGTGTGCTTTTAGATGTGTTTTTTGCATTTAAATGACTTGACAACACCACGTGGTAATTATACCATTAATCTTTTGATTAAAACTACTATTTGATTTTCAGTATTTACTATAAATTATTCAGTTACTATTCGGTTCAGCATTAATTCTTCAATAACTACTAGTCATTATTCAGTAAATACTATAATATAGGCAGTATCTAGTGCAACATAATCAGTGATTAAAATTTATTTGAGAATTGAGTATCTGCTATTAATTATTGAGTATTGACTGTCACTAGCATTAATTAGTTATTACTAACTAATAAATTATGCAGTAACTATTATTACTTATTCAGTATCTACTATAAATGATTCAATAACAACTATTAATTATTCAACAGCTACTCTGGATTATTCAGTATTATTCAAACAGGTTGAATTGCGTGAATGTGAATTGGTTTAATAGGAGAGAGAGTGAGAGAGAGAGAGAGATAGAAAGAGACAGAGCATGCAGGCTGGTCTGACTAAAGAGACCGCAGCAGTAATAAACTCTCACCGCCCCCAGATCCAGCGCTCTGCCGTCTTTGGTCCAGTCCAGTTGGATCAGTGGAGGTTCAGCAGCCAGCGGGCAGGAGATCACCCCCCTCATCCCCGTCGGGAGGAAGGTCTGCTCGGGCATATGGGTCACCAGGGCAGCGTCTGTTACAGGGACAGGACTGTTATGTAATCTCAAGCGGAGAGGCTCACATGGTTCCTCGCACTGAATGAATCATCGTTGTCTATTAACATGGACAAAGTTTGAACATTTTAGCTATGCAATCTATTTCTATCTGACATGTTAATTGGTGTAGTATACACTGCCACTCAAAAGCCCACACCACACCGGAAAGTTGTTGAGTAAACAACTATAAAGATAAAGAATCTGTAACGGTGCATCCTGTCTGACATCCTGTTAACTGGTTGTGTGGTGATGCAGAGTCAGATTCTAGACTGTCCTTCGACTTTAAATGCTTTGACTGTTACTAGTTTGTTAAATAATAAAATATTAAACCCACATTATACTTGTATTAGATGGGTTTTTATAGGTCAGTAACGCTGAATAAAAAATTATATTTCCTGGCTAATAAAGGGCCAATGCTGTACATTTATTGGCAAAGAATAGTGAGTGTATTTTTAGTAAATAGTAAAAGTACAAAATCTCAGTGTGTGCAAAAACGTTTGACTTTTAGTGGTAGTTTTCATTACATGTTACCATTCGTCTGTGGCACTGGTGCAAAAAAACTTAATGCCTCAGTTCTTCATGACTGAAAACGTGACTTAAATGGAACTAATAGAGATTAATGCTCTAATCAAATATGCCCATACACATGCACACACACAAACAAGAGTACACACACACAAGCACACACACACACACATACGTTGAACAGTAAGGATAGCTGATGCAGTGGGTGGAGCTGGAAGGCCGTTGGTGGGCATGCAGGTGTAGTTCCCAGAATCCCCCCAGAGTAGTTGGGATATGAGGAGAGTGCCGTCCACCATCACCTTTACACGAGACTTCAGAGATCTGAAAAAAACACACACAGACATGCGAACACACACACACACACACACACACACACACATATTGAAACCAACACAAAATATCCACATGAATCATAGCCTTTGCAATGGCTTGCTATTAGTAACTCACTCTATGTGATAGACATTCTCGCCCCCTCTCATCCACACATAGGTCATGTTCGGAGGGTCCGCCTCTGCCTGGCACTGCAGCAAGGCATTCTGGGAAATGTTGAGGGCCAGGTCTGTTGGGGGGATGATGATGACAGGAGGGCCTGTAATGAGACAGAAAAAGGGACACACTGATCTGAGATTCCAAGCTTTGCTATCAGTCACTGCGTGATATTTTCTACATTTACTCATTTTAAAAATACACTCATTCTTGCTAACAAATATACTTACAGTATGTTCAACATTTGAGTACCTTATTAGCCAGAAAATATCTTATTTTTCATTCATCAATACAGACCAATAAAAGCCCATTAATATAATTGTAATTATGTGGATCAGCAAACAAGTGTTCAATGAGCTAGTAAGTGATGAAACAGTTATGGAGTGCATTTAAAGTTAAAGTACAGTCTAGAATTCGACTCTGCATCACCACACAACCAGATAAAAAGAGTCAGACATGCACTGTTACAGATTCGTTCACCTTTTATTTGATATATTATCATTTATTGTTGTTCACTCAACAACTTTCCAGCGTTTAATACAAATGGATAAGTGGCAAAAACCTGTGGTGTTCAAAACACTTTTGCCAAGCAGAGTATGAAGAGAGTCTGATGATGTATCATCTGAACACATAATAGTGTCTTGCTTTATAACAGATATTATCTGTCTGGATTTTTCTGTATTTTGTAGTTAAATGTAAAAGAAAAAAGGACACAATTACAACCCCCAAATAGACTTGCTGCAGTTTTTCAGAAATTTCTGATACATCCATGTTTAAGATACATGTATAACTAGTATTTTGACTACAGCTCAATTCTAGATGTTCTGCAGCTCCATTCTGGACACATCTACTGCTTCATAAAACATTTAAGATCTTATAGCTTCATAAAACAATATAAGCACTTTCATAGTAAGTTTATGAGGAATATAAAATGGCACAGTACAAGCACTGTATTAGAAACAAATATTCAACATTTTATTTGTATTGTTTGAAACTTCTGAGTGGATATTTTCATACATTATTGAACTCAACTAATAATGCTCTCTATTATCTTTGCTAAGAGGCAGTCTCATGCAAGATGTATTGTTTATTGACTTAAACCCAAAGTGCCGCTGCAGTGCAGAAGCTCCACTAGATGGCAGGGTTTGCTCAGTCAACTGACAGACTGTATTCCATCAGGATTCTCCAAATTGTACTGAAGTCTACTATTTTGAATCTCCAAATAGCTCTGACTCCCCCTTCTACAAATACTTAATTCAGCTCACTTTTCTCATAATCTAATGATAATCTAATTGCGACTAACAGCTCGACTCAAGGGGCTTGTTAATTAGCTGAAGAGTTGAATCAGGTGTGTTGGAGGAGGGTAATCAGGAGTGAGCTTGGGAAACACTCACTGCATGCGGATTCGCTGCATAGTAAAAAATACCATTTGAATAGTGAATGAGTGAACAAGTGAAGCGCTTGTTCAGTCAGAAAGTGATCCACACAATTACACTGAATGACTGAGGACAGGGAGGGGCCTCGAGGGACTAACCTTTGACCCTGAGCTGTGTGATGCGAGTCCCATTTCCCTCACTGTTTGAGGCCTGGCACTGATATCGCCCTGCTGTCTGTCTGCTAACCGAACCAAAAGACAGACTTCCATTCACAATCTGAGAGAGAGAGAGAGAAAGAGAGAGAGGTATTTATATAGGGGACGTGTAGAAAAAAGAAAGGGAGACAGAAAAAGTGAGAAACAGGGACAGATAGACATACAAAGGGGGGGGTGTCAAACAGAGAGGTGTCGGGGTATGAGATACGAGGAAGAAACAGACCCAGACAAAAAGAGAAAGAGTGAGAGAACATAAAATACATTGTTATATATAAAAATACTTTCCCCATGGTAACATTTCCAAATAAAAATATTGTTCTTTAAAGCATCATTTTAAAGAAAAATGATAAAACATCGGTTTGATTCAGGTGATCATGTAATCAGTATGTAATAAAGCAGAATGAGGTGCTTGTGTAGGTATTTAAAAGACACTGGCATGGAATGGCTGTCATACTCATCGAGATGATGAGTAAAAATAAGTTGCAGAGGTGTATATACCGAGAGAGAGAGGCAGTGACAGGGTAGAGAGAGAGGAAGAGAGACAGGAAGGGATGAGCAAATTTATGGAAATTGTAGTGGAGAGGAAAATGGAAAAAGATGATGAAAGCCGCGAACGTCTCCAAAACATAGCATGATGTATTATGCCTGTGATAAAATTTCCACCCACAATTTATAAAAACAACAATTTAATAATTCACTACTTAATTTAACATTGGAGTATTTGATGGCTCTATACTGAGGGCAGCATGTTTCTGTAATTATTTCACAACCTATAAAAGTTCCCTCACCTTTACACTGCCTGTCTGTTTCATTAGAACACCATCTTTATACCATCTGATTGAGGGCGGAGGGTTGCCACGGGCAACACACTTCAGCGTGATTGGTCTACCCTGGAAGGCTTCTGTGACTGGAGGTGGAGTTTCGGTGAACACAGGCGGAGCTAAACACAAATAATCATACAGAAAACATCACCGAGCAACATGAGACGATAAATCATCAGTAATACATTATACAGATTACTTAAACAGGTCTGCTATAAAATATGAACAGTTGAGAGGCCTGTACTTTAATAGGGAAAAGCCTCAAAGACTACTGCTTATAAATAAACATTAGCAAACATCCAGCAGGGACTTTATCGTTCAAAAGTCTTTCTTCTTGTTCTAAAAAGCCCTGTGTGTTTGTTTCAGCTGAAGTAACCTGGTCTATGGTACATACCCATTTACAGTTGGGGTAAAGTGGCCTATGTGGCAAATTAAATATACTAAACAGGACAGGAACAGACTGAAGCGGACTGTGCGGACAGCAGAGAAGATCATCAGTGCCCCCCTGCCCTTCATCCAGGAACCAGGAAACAGGCAGGGAAAATCATCACAGATCTCTCACACCCTGGACTTTTTGGCCTGCTGCCCTCTGGCAGATGATGCAGAAGCCTGCAGACCAGGATCAGCCGTCACAGGAACAGTTTCGTCATCACCCTCCTAAACATCACACTGTTTCAAACCAACAGTTCTGCAAATATAATGTTATTGTTCAGTTCCGTATATATATATTTTTCAATGAATATGTTGCATATTCATTGTATGTTATTGTACATTATTTTGTTCATTATATTGTTCCATTGTATCTTTAAATATTATTGTTGTTTTATACTGTTGTGCTTGAGAGACCACATCAACCCAAATCAAATTGCTTGTAAGTACTCGCTCACACACCTGACCATTAACCGCGATTCTGAACAATAAGAGTAAACAGGCCTTTAGTGCCCTTTCCAGCAAGGGTAGCCCTGCTGGGTCTGTCTGTACTATAGGGTGTACTTTTTTACAGTTGGGGCAAACTAGCCTAAAGCCTTACCTGCTGGAGTAACTTATTTATAAGGCACACCCTTTCATAGCTTAGGTAAACTGACCTATGGGACCTGCCCTTTACAGCTGGAGTAAGCTCACTAATGGGGAAACCCAGAATCAGAATCATAAGCAGAAAACCTTACTGATTCAGGAGGAAATGGGGCATATCCTTTGTAGTAGGGGTAAAGGTCTGGGGGAATACTTTGGCAACCAGGGAAGGCATACCTTTAACAGGCCAGGGCAGGGATGTCAAACTGGGCTCCTGCCAGGCCACAATTCAGAGATTAGCACTTTTTTACTTTTAGCATACTGTATTCGAGGTATGAAGGCTTGTTAATTAGCCGATGAGCTGAACCTGCTGTGTTTAAGGAGACTGAACACTAGAGTGTGCAGTGCTGTGGCTCACGAAGACTGAAGTCTGTGTGAGTTAAGGTAACCAGGCCTATAAGGCATATCTTTTTCAGCTGGAGTAACCTGGTCTATGGGGCGTATCTTTCATAGATGGGGTTACCTGGTCTAAGGGGCAGGTCTATTATAACTGAGTAATCTGACCCATGGGACAGGCCTTTTACTAGAGCTGTAACGTCTGAGTAATCTGGCTCCTGTTCCTCATGGCAGGCTTACTCACTAAGCTAGCTTTGGCGAGCATTGTTTCTTGAACATGCTTGTGTGTTCCAGTCCATTAACCATGTATTTGTACCCATGATCTGCTTTTGCTATTCACTTAGAGAGAGCCAAAGTTGTTCCAAAGCTAACTAAATGTTCCAGGTTGCTGGCTGTGGGCCAGGCCAGGAATAGCTGCTGCAACCTGGCCCGTGCCGTTGTTGAGTGAGGCCAGTGCTCCAGGGCGTGGCTGAACGAGCTGAGGCAGCCTTCCATGACAGGTGTAGCACGGCCAGGTAACAGGTGTAGAGTGTGGAGAATCGAGTGGGTACCCATTTTTAGCGTGAGTGTTTTATGTGTGATAAGCTGGGGTCTGTGAGACAAACACAATGCTGAGGCACAGTCCAGCGTTTCAACAGCTGTAGGGCAGGGTGACCCTGGTCGTTGCCAATTCAGAATTCAGTCTCAGCATCTGCTATTGATCTCCTTCAGAAACCCACACATACTGTATGTCAGTGTTTTGCTCATAGACCTGCTGCCAATAGAAATAAAATTCTAGGCCTGACCAATGTTAACCCGTTAACATGCTAATCTTAGCCTTTTTTTGTATTTTTTGTCTTCACATAATTGTCCATGCTACAGGGTAATGGAAAATTTCAACAGAATTCCAAATTTCCAAATTATTGGATGTAATTCAGAGTGGTTTGATGCAGAATGCACCATTATAAAGAAATGATCATATAAGAATTGTTCATAGCAGTGGTGAAAGGAAGCAGACATCTGAAGTGTTCAATGCCTCCAGCCCCCTCATAACAACCTTCTAAATCTGCTGCCCAATGCCTGAGGCATTTTACAGTTGTTCTTTGGCCCAAAACATTATTGCACTGTTTTAACATAATTAACATTACATAAACAAATGGTAAATTGTCATTACACAGCAAACAGCTCCTCATATGGAAGTTCCCTCGGTTTGTGTTGATGCTCGAAGTCTCAGTCGTCACGCTGAGCTTTGTTTGGTGTTTTTGTGTCATGTAGAACCACAATTATTGTGGTTTAAAAACATGTAACAATAATCCACTACTGATGTTTTAAAAATGGCATCACATGCAAATCCCCTTAAACAAAAACGATCAAATTTCATTTAATTTTGGTCTTAGAAACAAATGGAAAAAATACAAGATGTTTGAACCTGGGAGAACTTTCAGGACAGTTTCTGATTGATCTGGGACGTGTGGTATATCCTTTGAAGCTGGGGTAATCAGGGCCAGGGGGAATACCTCGGCAACCAGGGTAAGCATACCTTTAACAGGGCCGAGCATTAATGTCAAATTGGGGCTCCAGTTGGGCCGGTTGGGAACACCAAACAAAGCTCAGCATGATGTCTGACACCTCAAGCATAAACACAAAAGAATTTAATTTCAATATGAGGAGTTGTTTGGCCGTATAATGACAATTCACCAATTGTTGTGGCGCTCGTATTCTAAGTTTAACAAGTTTAACCTGTATCCTAATACAGCTGTAATGAAATGCTAGGACTGATTATTTGATGTGCTAAGTTTGTTTACAGATCAAAACACTGTTAAATAACAATGTTGTTTTTTAATAAAACACCTGAAGAGACAGTTCTGAGTCTGTGAATTTTCCATAATGCCAACAGATCATTGGAGAACCTCTTCGCTTCTGTAAACTAGTGGTGCTCACCCGTGACCGACAGCAGCGTCCAGCTCCCATTCCGAGTCTCATCAGAGGGTTTATCCAGCAGGAGAATGCGACACTCATACCAGCCCTCGTCCTCCAGCACCAGGCTCTCAACCCTCAGAGCTGTTCCTCCGGAGAGGGACACTCGACCTGAGGAACCATCAATGGAGACAAAGAGTCAAAGATCCTACTACTACTAAACAAAACACACAATTTTAATATGTTTTATTGTTCAGCAAAATTAACGAAAATGAATCGAACAGATGCTGCCTACTGACCAACATCGGCTATATTAATTTAAACATAATCTAATTAGTCTTAATCAGTAGGTGATGAATTAAACACATATTTAATCAAGTATGATAATCCAGGCAGAAAAAGGCCTCTGTGGAACAAGTATACATAATTTAATATGAAATATACAACACAAGAAATGCAAAAGTATTGGAGTGAATTACATAAAAATGCAGCAACTTATACATTTATGAAACATTTGAGCATATCCAAGTTTCATATTTCAAAACACTGAAGCATAGCCGCACTCAGTAATTCAAAAGTAAACACAGCGAGTGCTTCTGCAGGCTCTGAAACTCTATCCTCAGTTGCCAGGTGACTTCACCCTGGGGTGACGGTGTTCGCTCACTCACTCACTCACCCCTCCTCTCCCTCTCTCTCTCTCTCTCTCTCTCTCTCTCTCCCTCCCTCTCTCTTGTCTAAGTCAACTTTTTCAAAGGCTCTTTTATTCTGTGTCCTTTAAACTGGCCTGAGGTTTAAATCGTGATCCAGCAGAAGTGCCTGGAAGACTGAAAGGCTGAAAGTCTCCTCTGCTCTTCAGCAGGGGTCAAACTACACCTGCTCGGCAACAAACTGCACTGCAGAGTGACGAAGCTGATATAGCTAAAAAATAAGGGCAGCTAATACATCCCCATTAGTGATGTAAACTGCATCAATAAATGATTCCATATTGCACTGGAACAGCTTAAATAAATCATAAGTGTACATGATTTTCTTTTTACCCCAAATGTGTGAGATGTTAAGTACTTACATGCAGACTTGCTTATTTCTGACACTTGTAAAGTCTGTTCACACATTTGTACATATGTATAGATAACAGTGAGTTATAGGTTCTGGACGTGCATAAGCAAGTCTGTCAGAGATTACTGAACAACTTCACACAGGGTTGGGTGAGTATGTGACAACTTAGTCATGTGGTTTGTACATATATATTTATAGAAATGTGTATTTTGTTTGTGTAGGCACACAGAGTGCTATATATGAATCATAACTTAAGGCCTGAACCAGTGAAAAAACAGGTGTAGGTGTTTCCATTTGATCAGGCGGTCATCAGTATACTGGTGGTGCTGAATGCTGAGTGGTTATCTTTAGACACTATAAATATGGTAAAGTATATCTATTTATATTATTTGTTTGAATTGAACTATGCTTTAAAAGTTGAGAGCAGATGTGTGTACACTGCACCGGGACAGCACTACTGTGTTTGAACCACAGCACATGAGGTGCAGTGTTGAAGTGTGTCTCTGGCCATGATGTTTGTGAGTTGTTGTGGTGAGGGTAATCATTAAGTCTGTCCCAGAGGACAGGAGACACTGTGGAATCCAGCCTGCCATAACAGTCGCAACACATGGGTCTGCCTGTGGTCCGGTCCTGTTTACTCCCTTTCTCTGCAGCACAGGGTTAACCGCAGCAAGAAAACAGGGCTTAACCAAACACACACACAGATTTGGGTCATATAACATCTCTCTGACGTCTCCAATGATGTGAGAATTATCCTCTGCTTAAGTGTTGCCATAGTACCTGGTGCCAGTGGTTTGGATTTGAATTTAGTTGCCGCGGTGACGAGGATTAAAATCAGCCAAAGGAGGCGGGGGCTTAAAGTGGAGGCAAAGTGCTCTTACGCACCAGTGTGAAAAACATCACTAGAAATAGCAAAACACATTAAACACAGTGTTGTTTACATTATATATAGTCTATAATGAACGGGATTGACAAAAGTAGATTGACGAGTGCTTTCATGCGTTTTAGTGCTGTTTTAGTGCAATTAAGAGGCATTACGTTTTTGCAGTGCAAATCACTGTCACATCATTTAATGTTCTCTGTTAACAGCATGATTTCAAAGCAATGTATGTGCATCTATTTCAACATGCAAAGATCTAACAATGTTTTAATTCTATGGTATGTGTTTTTTGTTCTTAATCTAATCAGTAAATAGTATTCCCATAGCGATGTGTATTGTTCCAAAATTCTCAGAAACCACCTCAGTACATCTAATAATAAGGGCAGCGTGAAGCTTCTTTTATACGCTGATTTGAAACAAAGAAGCACACAGAAAGCTCCGATTCCACACACTGATCCATTTTCCTATGACCCTCAGTTCAGCCAACAATGCCAACAGTTAACAATGAGGGAAAGAAAATAGCCTTCAATTAACATCTATTGGTTTAAGAATGTTCTAAATTTCTCACAGTGTGTAAGAGAGAGAATGAGTGAATGTGTGAGAGAAATAGAGGGAACAGAGAAAGAGAAAGAGGAGGGAAGTGTTGAAATAACAATAAAGGGTGTAGACTCTGTGTTTCCCCCTGTGGTTACCAGCCAGCAGTCTGCATGAACACAAATGATGGACACCTACATTTCTAGGTGGAGATAAAAGTGCAGAAAAAGATGAGTGGAGGTTAGAACAACCCAGTAAGTTTTTAAAAAGCAAACAACAATGAAACAATCTGTGAGTGCACCTGTTTCCTCACTGAGGGGAGAGGCACTTCAAAAGAGTATTAACACACACACACACCCACACACATGCATACACACACACACACACAAACATACGCAAACAGCATACTTGGCCTTCCTAACTCTTCTATTTTTCCCATAAAGGTCATTAAAGACAACATTTCCAACAAACTGAAACTTGATTATTTTTATAGTGTAAACCATAAATATGTCTCCAAATGTTCTCCCAGATCACTTTAATTTCATTTCAATAAAATACATTACCCTTAAAGAAAATGTAAATATAAACCCGAGGTTTAAATACGGAAAAGTCAGGAACGAGAGAGAGAC
>JBBPDC010147079.1:0-5000 GCA_037974485.1 Hemigrammopetersius urotaenia
AAACACGTGACACAAAGCAGACATAAAGCAAAATAAAAGTCCAAATAAAACACGGTGGCCATCTATGGCCCACAGCCATGACACTAGCCTGTGCTTGCACTCTCTGGCAACTTTATTAGAAACATCTATACAAGTGCACAATTACAAAGCTCATCTGTTGCTGCATGATTTATCAGAACCATGTTCATCAATGGTCAGTTTCTGACCATAGGACCACTGATGAGTAGATATTATTTGAGTGGTCGAATATTCTCAGAACAGCACACTGACACTAGTGGCATGATGTTGGCTGTTTGGTATCAGACATGGCAGTCTTCCTAGGGTTTTACACTTTATTGTTGTTAAAATATCCATTGATGACAAGGTTGCTAACTTTGGTCATGCCAAGCTGATTGTCAGTCACTGGTGTGTGTCTGTATGACACTTTTGGGTATAATCTGACCTTGTCAAGGGTTTTTGAAGTTTAATTCCAAATTTTTCCCTGCAAAATAAGTGCATGCATTTCACTCCTTAGACTTCCCTAACACACAATATGTTTGAATTTTTTCATTTCTTGGTGGTTATGATAGTAAAAATGTAGGTTTTATACTTATAATGGGAAAACACATTTCCCATATAAATTTCACCTATTTTGACCTATTTGACCTATTTACACCCACTATGTGGTACATGTGTAGGGAATGGGTGGGGAACCCCTAGACCCTCTGTGTGGGGAACCCCTAGACCCTCTGTGACCACTCACATGGCGCAAGGCCCTCCTGGTGGTGGGCCATCCATGCACTGAAAAGATCCAAGACCCCAAGGCCCGTCCCCCAGCAGGGCGGATCCCACCGCAGCGACCCAGCTGGTCACCCCACAACGGGAGGCCGCTCTTCCCACCAAGATCTCATGTAACAGCCCCAGGCCTGACCTCTGATCGTTTTAAGTTGTGTAGAAAAACAAAAGATAAATAGAAAAACAGCCAAAACCTTTGACAGGTTGCATAACTAGCACTATGACTATGTATTATGCTAGTGGCAAGAAATGTTGCCGTGCTTACAGTGAAAAGATGCATGCAGGCATATAATTCTCATTAAATATTGGTAGTAGACCCTTTAGAAAATATGTGTTCAAAATATTGTAGTAATATCTGTTAATTAAGGTATTTTTTTTAACTTACTCTTGTACAAGTTTGAGGCAGACATCTCTTTCCAGATGTGAAGGCTGGATGTAAAGGGGCGTGGTCATGTCTCCATTCACACAAGTCACATGACATTGATGCAATTTAAAGAAGAACCATTTCTCTTTTTAAAAAAAAACTCGCATTAGCTTCCCAAAGCCAAAACATCACTTTTAGAGCTTCCAAAATAAAAAAAAAACAACAGCAACAATTGTTGCCGGTAGGATTAAATGGGTTAATATAAATGTATATAATGTTTATATGAAGAAATGACACCATTTTTTTAATTACCTTAGTTGCACTTCATACGACAAGACACATTTTGAGTCTAAATTTTGCTGTTAGGTAATTCTGTGACAAACCTGATTGTAAAAAAACACCATAGAAATAAAATGGGATTGAATTGAACACCGTTAAACTATATCTAGCTCTTCATTGGAGCAGACATGTGGATGTGGTTAAGGACACCACTGCTATTCACAAAGCTGTTCTTAAATCAGGTTCCACTGCTCTCATTGCCACAAAAAGCTAGGGCCATGCCGATATTTTTGTACTGCTGGTAAGAAAGGAAATGAGCAGTTGTTTTCTTAGAAGAGCAAGATGGTAATCATACGGCAGTTTATTACATTACTGCTTGCATGTAATACATTTATTTGGGCAATAAACCTTATTTCTGTTTCAAAATTAGATTCGCAGACGGAGACCAACACCGGCCACCCTCTTCCGAATGACTGACCATCCATCTCCAGAGGACGAGAATCCAAGCCATCAGGTTAGATTGTCCATCCACAATATTATACAATATTAAAACAATCTAATTCCAATTAAAAGTTCAGCTTGTTTCAGAATTGTGCAAAAGGCAGAGTCTGCTTCAATTAATTTAATTCTACTCGAGGAAACCTGTCCCAGCATCCCCAGCCACCACCAACCAGAATTCCTCCAGCTTGCATATTTGACACACCAAATTTTAAATAATTATTTTATTTACTGAATTTCTATTACCCATGGAGAAAAGTGAATGAGAATCAATTACTGTGTGTGTCACCTTTAGCAGTAACAACTGCAGCCTAACCCTTCCATTACCTGAAGATCTCTAATGCACTTTGACCATTTCTCTTTGCATAATTGTTTTAATTTAACCAGGGTTTTGAACTTCCTATTTGCAGTCCTGCCACATCATCTCAATGGGGTTCAGTCAGGACTTTGACTAGGACACCCCAAAACCTTTTGTTTCTTTTGAGCTAGTCAGAAGTGGACTTGGTCTTGAGCTTTAGACTGTTGCTTAAGTCAATGCTACTTTAGCTTCAGATCATGGACTCCTGATCAGAAATTCTCCTGCAGGATAGAGAGCTGAATACATGGCTCCATGAACCAAGCTGTCCAAGCCATGAAGCAGCATAGCATTCAGACATCATCACTCTGCCACCACCATGTCATCATCGCTGCCATGTCATCACTCTGCCACCACCATGTCATCATCTCTGCCATGTCATCACTCTGCCACCACCATGTGTGACTGTTGGTATGATGTTCTTATTTTGGAGAGCTGGGCTACCTTCACATTACATGTAACACATTACATGTTCCACCTTCAGTGCACTGTATATTATTGTGAGGTGTTTTTTAGCAAATGTGAAATGGTTAGCAGTGCTTTTGCCAATTAACTCTGTTGACCTAATCTTGGACCTGCAGTACTTTGGTGAGTTCCCAGAAGTTTGCCCTTTGTCCTTTAAGAAATAATGATTACACACTGTGGTTTACTGGGGTTCAAGAGCCTTAGGAATGGTTTTGTAACCCTTTCCAGATAAATATATTCAATTCAATTCAATTTTATTCATATAGTGCTTTTAACAATGGTCATTGTCACAAAGCATTGCCACAAAGCAGAAAAACTCCCTCTTAATAGCTGAAAAAAAGGCATCCAACTGTATTGGAAACTGGAACTGTTCCAGTGCCAAAACATGCATTAATATCTGGGGTAATGTGCATGTATTTAGATTTTAGATCACTATTTGGTCATTGTCACAAAGCAGCTTCACAAAATGAAATAAATGTGTGTGTATGAATGTGTGTGAATGAAATGCCTCTGATGAGCCAAGCCAAGGGTGACGGTGACAGTGGCAAGGAAAAACTCCCTAAGATGGCGATAGGAAGAAACCTTGAGAGGAACCAGACTCAATCAGGGAACCCATCCTCATTTGGGTGATTACAGATACAGATTATAGAACATCATGTGTGTTCTGCAGCTGAAGGTTCAATATAACAGAAGTTCTTTAAGTTAACATGAAGTCCAGATCTGCATAGGGATGAGTCAGCAGGTGCAAAAGGTAGATGGGGTCTGAATCACTGGAAGCACAGGAGCAGCATGTTTTTTTAGATGTTTAGTTTTAGTTTACGTTACTGGAAAGGTGTGATTTGGGTGTTTACATTCAGCAGTATGGGCAGTAATTTAAGTCTGGTGTGTCTAGTGTAATTCATTCCAATGATCAACTACATTTGATTTTTGAGCTGATTGAATTGGGGAACCATTTAGGCTTACAATTACTTTTCACAGGTGGTACGGGTGTTTTTTTCCTTCCAACAAATATTTGGTTTACTTAGCATACATCAAACATAAACCCATTCAAATACTGCTCATTCATGTGATAATGAGCATTTCAGGTCATGGGATTGTGTCAGCAATCAAACTATTTTTAATCTGGTTTTTTTTTATAGCTGAAAAAAAGTGTCCAACTGCATTGGAAACTGGAACTGTTCCAGTGCCAAAACATGCATTAATGTCTGGGGTAGTGTGCATGTATTTAGATTTTAGATCACTATTTGTGTATTAATCATTTAACTTGATCATTTGCCCATTAGCCTCTATCCATTGAACACTGGCCATTGTGATGTCATGTAATTTGGAGAGCTGCTGCTTGAGAGCCAGAAAAAATGCTCCGCTGCAAAGGAGAAATCAGCGATTAAACCTTAAAGCATTAGACAAGCTCCATTGCCGAGTTTTCTTCTTATTAATGTTGTTTGAAGCGGGACATTTTCAGGCACTTTATAGGGGTTGTTTGAATCATTGTGTATGTTCTACTGGTTAACGTGTAATGCTAAGAGAGTCAGGGTCACAAATCCAAAACCAGCTGTGGGCAACGATTTTTTTTAACCCAAACAGCAAGCTGATCATGCTGAGGCACATGCTCCCCAACCTCTCTCTCCATGGCAACATGCCCCCCCAACTCCCAAAAATAAGCCGCACACCTTCTAACGTGCCCCACCCACCCCTTTTCAGTGTGCAGAGGTCAATTATCAAAGGAAGATGTGTTTTTTTGTTACAAAATAATCAGTGTGTGAACAATTATTTTAGCACTGTTATTTAGTCAAGTCGTTAGTCACTTTTCTGTGTGAAAATGTCGCTAAAGTGTAGTAGGGTGAAAGGTTTTGTGCTAAATGTAGATTTTTCTCCGATTCTCTGAGCTGATTTTCTCCATGCTTTAGTTTGAGAGTAAGAGCCAGTTTTGCTGGATGGCAGCTTTTTCTTTGCACTTTTTAATCAGTCTTTCAAGACAATGTACAGCTCCGCCCCTGCCCCTCACCCCTTTAAAGGGGAATTCCATATAATTTCCAAACTCCCCCAAAGTTTTTAAGGTGCAAACAGAGCAGTTCAGATTGGGTTTGGATTGAGCTGCTCCATTCTGAAGAAACACAGTGAGACAGAATTGTTCACAGCTGTGGTGAATGGATCCGGATCCCGATGTCAGCTTCTAAAAGTTCCCTCAGAGAAACTGAAAAATTTAAAGTTAGAGGCACCAGAATGGAACTGCTGCACCATTAGTAACCACAGCCACCACCTGGC
>JBBPDC010147079.1:10000-22423 GCA_037974485.1 Hemigrammopetersius urotaenia
CGAAACTCATCGTTTTACGCGGAAATATTAAAAACAACACGGAACTGGCAAATATTCTCCGCTTTTTTTTTTTTTTTTTCCGTGCCAATATGTTTTTTTTTAACTCATTTTAGTTCCTCTGGCTCCCCGTGCATGGCTGTAGGGCTCTCTCTTACTCTCTCTCTCTCTCTGTGTCTCTCTCTCTGTGTCTCTCTCTGTCTCTCTCTCTTACTCCTTCTCTTGCTCTCTCTATATCTGTCTCTCTCTCGTTCGTGACTTTTCTCTCTCTCCGTATATCTCTCTCGCGTGCTCTCTCTCGTTCGTGACTTTTCCGTAGCACACATCTCTCTCTCTCTCTCTCTCTCTCTCTCTCTCTCTCTCTCTCTCTGTATCTCTCTCGCGCACGCACTCTTTCTCTGTCTCTCTCTCGTTCATGACTTTTCCGGAGCGCTCTTTACATTTTTGTTAAGGGTAATGTATTAAACTGTTTAAAATTAAATTAAAGTGTTCTGGGAGCACATCTGGGGCCATATTTAGGGTTTACACTATTAAAATAGGCATTTTAAGGCATTTTTTGACCAAAACATTATAGGCGGGTGCTCGTATAACGTAACCCCCGCGAATAATGGGGGCTTACTGTACATTGATTTTTCAATTGTTCATACAAAAGCAGCTTTCAACCACTATTCTTTGTTTATCTGTCATTCTTTCAAGCTATGGAGCACATAGGACCTTCACATTCCCAGTCTAGTTTGAGACTCAGTAAGAGCTCCGGGGTGTAGTAATAGGCTTTTGACCTCACTTGTTGTTTTCTGCCTTGTCCATCCTCATATCCACCAGATGATACCACACCTGAGCAACTGGAACATCATCTGGTGCTTGAGGACACAGATGAGGATACAAGCTCCACCCTGCTGCCTGAAGTCGTGGGTGAAGATGATGTGGACGCAGCTGAATCAAAACCAGCAGTAGACAGGAGTGCGGAAAAGACAGATAATGGCGAGAATAAGGAGAAAGGGAAAGACTGATACAGTAGATGAACGTAATGTAAAAAGTACAGTGTAACGTAATGTGAAAACTTCAGTGAATTACATGAATTGTAAGAGAAGTCATTTTTAATAAGAACATAGATATCTAAGAGTGAAAGACAAAGAAAGTAGGGTCACCCTGAAGGTCAGCCTATGAACAAGTGTAGAAAGAAAAGCTCTCTACACCCAGCAGCTATAATGATAGAATGAAGCTTAGTGGTCTCGTGATGGCCGGATACCTAAAGGACATCTTCCTGTAATGAGAATTTTGCTGAAGCTAAAACACTGGAAACATTATTTGCTCTCTCTAACAAGTTCATTATTGTGTCAAGTGCCTTGATCATAAAGAGAACTCCTGTCCTGTGTCCATACACACCGTTTGTTGTAAAAGAAACCATGAATTAGAAAGCAAAGTGTTTCATAAGGATTCGCCCACCATATTGTCTTGTTTTTAAATACTATTCAGAAGGGATAAGTGCCACAGGGACATGCAATTTTGACCATAGGACTTCTGTAATTGTTTTTATTTATACTTAATCAATCCCAGAGGAAGTCATCTGCATTTAACCCATTCACCTAAGTACGGCACAGGACAGTTGACAATTCTACTTGGGGAGAAGTGTGTTGGGACTGTGCCTTACTCATAGGTATCTCAGTGGTGCAGCCCTGTAATTCAGCCATATGCACTTCCGATTACAGGTCAACTCCCTGATCACCAGACCAACAGCTGCCACATTCAACCCACCTGTAAGAAATTATGGTAAATTATGGGGAAATTATACAATTTAATAGTTTTATCAAAATGGAAAAGCAAGTCAATTTGGATAACGTTTCCCTTATTGTTCTGTTGTTTTAAGTTTTAGTGTTTAGAATTGTACACCTGATGGAAGTCACATGAGAGTCGAATTTATAGCAGTTTTCTCCACATGCCAATTTGGGAGTAATTTCAAAGACTTGTTCTTTTCGAAGGTAAAATTAGTCCTTCCTGGTGAGTCAAACTGCTATCTGTAAAAATGACTGGCATGGCAATTTATACAGGACCAGAAGGACTAAGAAATTGTGGTGAAAAAATTACACACCAGTTCATCCTAACCCCTTCCTAAAAGTGTCACAGAAGTAGCGTCAAATATTTTAGGAACGTGTCCAGGAAATTGCCTAAAATGTTTATTATAAAAGAAACACTTTTGGAATGAGTTTTGTACATGACGTGAGTGAAGAACAATATAAAGGTTCTATACTGTTCAAATATATTTTTTTCCTAAAGCTGTATATCCAAGCTAAGAATCATTAGAATGTTTTATTTTGAAGAAGGTCAGGCAAGATCATTCTGGTCTTTAGTCCTCAGGATTTTAGGGCAACTTTTAAGAATCTCAAGGAGAAGGAGTGTTTTACAGGGTCTCTCAAGAAGTTCAAACACCTGGAAGAAAGATCCCTTTAACCTTTTAGTATTTTTAAATTTAAATTTAAAACATAGTTCTGAAAACATTTCCCAAACCCAATTCTACTGAAATGTAATTTGACCTCCAGGCTAGCAAACAGTATCAACTTTTTATGCATTTTCTCCATTAAGTATTGAAGAGCATTCCAAGAAGGGCCACTGCAAGGTTTAGTGTTCGGCCATAACCTAGTAAAACTAACACACCACTGAGCTGTTCTTGAGTTGAATCAGAGGTAAAATGCTTTCCACTGTGTTGCCATGTCTGTAATGCAGTTTGACATTATAGGCTTCATGTAGAACAGAACTTATAAAATGATCATTTTTGAATATCAGTTACCATTAGATTACAATAAATACTTTAGAACTTATTCTTGGGGGAGTTTAATCAATAATGCGTTTAGGGGCAATCAGATTTATGTATACATGTATATTGTACTGTGATTCTAAATTAAAAATATATATCAATATTCATTTGAATAATTTCTTTGCTTGCAAATTGTGCGACTGTG
Organism: Hemigrammopetersius urotaenia; assembly: GCA_037974485.1. NCBI lineage: Eukaryota > Metazoa > Chordata > Actinopteri > Characiformes > Alestidae > Hemigrammopetersius > Hemigrammopetersius urotaenia. The sequence continues at coordinate 12,955 of JBBPDC010147079.1, forward strand.
TCAGTTTGTGTCTCTCTTTTCTTGGGTCTTTCTGGATCTGTGGCTGCCCTTGGGATTTGAAAGCAGGGCTGCGCACTCGTTAGGCCTGCTCCAAATAGAACTGCCCTCATTCATCTTGCGCCAAACTGATGTCAGTTCTTAGCCTCCCGAGGATTCTGAAGAGGGTTTGTGTAGATCTAAGGCAGGATGTAGGAACATCTTCGGTCTACTTTATTAGAACCCCTCAACCCCTTTCTGTTGTGGTTATACCTTGCTGGTGATCTGTTAGGCAGCTATGAAATTATATGTCAGCGATCCTACTATCCTAGCATAGCATAAGGATGGATTGAGACTGACCAGGGATTTTCGTCCGGCCTACTGTAATTAACACATCATGCATACCCCTTCTGTGTTCACACTCTTTTACATTTGGTTGACACATGCAGTTAAGTAGGGTAACTAAGATAGCTTGTCACCCATGATCAAATTAACAGTATGTTACAGGGTGTCACAATTCTAACCTTTTGGCACTGCATCCATCTAAAGTGTTTTAATATTATTTTATTTTTCAACCCCTTCCCCACTATTACAGTTGTGCCTTTATATGGCAAACACCCAGGAGACTCATTTATATGCAGCTATACATGGTCAAGGATATGTTTTAGCATATTTGATGCTACATGTTGATTTGACTACAAGGAGCAAAGCCACATCTACTGTATAACCAACCATGCCTTCTACTTGTTATTTTCTACTTTTCAGTTATTTTGTCAATTTTGTAACAGTTGTGGCTGGAAACAATAGGGTATAATTATCAGAATGTTTTTCCCTCTGTGGTAAATGGGTAGTAGTCATACATGATTTAGAGTGTTTCATGACCAACAGAAGCCCATCCTGTTATTAGAGCTGAACCTGGAAATCCAAACCTGCCCCACCTTCGCATCACCACTAGGTTTACAAGGGGTAAGCAGTTTCACCCAGTGGTTAGGCTTGGATTGAAGTCCTGTAGCATATTAACCACCAACATAATTTTGAAGAGGAATACACATTCGCATTTACAGTGGGTGGAAGTTTTGTGAGCAAGAACATTGCTCCTGGAGGTTCTAGATATGCCACTTAATTTTTGAATTATTTTCAGATAGTGAACAGCAGTAGCTCTATATGCCAAGATGCACAGAGAAGAAATATACTGGCATAAGTCTCTGTAGAAGTGCTGTATACAAGCTCGGATATATGTCAGTGTTGGATGGCCACCAACACTGACTCTTTCCCTGCATTTAACCCATTCACCAAGTGAAGCAGTGGGCTGCCACCAATGAGGGGCGGCTGTGGAGCAGTGTGTGGGGACAATTTTACGGCATTGCTCAAGGTCTATCAATCCATCCATTAATCCATCCGTTCCATTCATCGATCTAGGACCTCTCTCTTTATATATAGCACATCTAAGAAGGGCCTGTAAGGCAAGAACTCTGCTTTTCTATCGGCTCATTTGAATGCTACAACAAGTCTCAGCCACTAGATGGCAGCATTGCTGCAGCTTGCGGTATCACCTGCTGACTCGTGTAAGGTCAGAAACAGGAAGTCTGATTATAAAAATCATACCATAACCACCACAGTTTATCTATTCTTTCTTACCTTTTAACAACAAATGCTCTCACTAGAATGGTAAATCCAGCAACCTCAGACCCCCTTAGTAGGGTGTATTAATGTGTATTAATCTACTTTGAAAAAAACGATGTACAGTGTAGGATTCAATTAGCTTGTTTTCATTTACTGCACCTAAATCACTGCAATATGTGATGGATATTGCATAGATGTGAGTGTGGGACGTTAACACGTTATTATCGCTTTAACGCGTTATTTTATCGTGCGTTTACAAAATCCTTTTCCTATTTAAAGTTCGTTGTTTTTTGCCTGTGAGTGCGAGGAGCACGCAGCTCTGCGCCTCGTCTGATTTTTGGGGGTCAGGCATCCCATTACTTTTATCCATATTAGATGAACAAAAGTATTGGGACGCCTGAACATTACACCAACAGGAACTTTAATGACACTGCCTTCAGATACAAGACTTTCATATGGAGTTGGTCCCTTTGCAGCTGCTATAGCCTAATGGTTCTGCTCAACATGCTCTGGACCCTGAGGTTACCTAGTTTTTATATAAGGAACCACATAAAACGTGAATGTCCTGGCAGGGGCAAATAGCTTTCTTTTTATAATTTATTTGATTACATGTTGAGATACGAATGTGTAACTGTGTTAAAGGGAACTCTGTTGTTAAAAAGCTTATTAGTTTAAAGTGTTTGCAAATGAAATGTTTTATTCATACAGCAGTACTTTAAAAATAAAAGTGTGCCATAGACTACATTGAAGGAATTATTTCCTTTTACATATAAAAAATGCAATTAATCATGCCATTCATCGTGATTAAAATTTTTATCGTTGCCCAGCATTAATTTTAAGACATAAAGATAGGTAGGGATGGATCATTACATAGATAGACACACATGGCAGGTTTGGGCCCAACAAAAACTAGAAAACAAAACAAAATACTGAAAACAATTTTGACTGGTTGTTTTTTATATCTGTCTATTATTTAGCCACAAAAGCTCAAACTATTGGTTTGAAATAAAACATATCTGCCTTTAGTGCAGTGACATTCATTTTGTTGAATCATGATTATGTACCGTTTGACAAAGTTTCATTGTTTAACAGAATAATGATTACAACCATTCTTCAAAATTTTATCTACTCCAAAGAGAAGCAGAACTTTAAAAGGTCATGGAACAGTTTGGACACAAGTCTCCAAAAGCTATTGGATATTATGCCATGGATCTATGCTGCTGTGATAAATTAATATACAGTGTATTTAATATTGCTGAAATATTTGTAATATTTGAAATCAAGTTGACAGCTCTCTTTAAAAAGGTTGAGGGCTCTTTCTACTTGCATCTAAGCCGTTATTGAGTAGTTATATAGTTCATTTAAAGTGCATTTCTTCATTTGTAAAGGACACAATGTTCCCCACTGTGTTGTCTGGATGTGCGCAGTTCTGGTGCATTAGGTTTGTCTTGGGGCACTCTCAGTACAGCTGCTCTGTAATAACTTAGAGTGGAAAATGCAAAGATAATGACCAGTGCTTACTCCTTTTGTATGTTTCAATTGAGGGAAGCCTGTGGTAAGATGGGACAGATAATGGGTCAGGAAGGCACAGAGTGGCTCAGGGGCTGGAGTAAAAAGCCCAAGCACGATGCCATCAGTGCCTGAGGTCAGAGAGGCATGAGTGCTCTCAGGTGGGCCACTGTTTGGACGGAAGACCCCTATCTGCATCTGTGGAGATAAGGCTAGTAGAAAAGGAGGCTGCAGCTGGCCTTGGGCATGCATCAGCAGACACATAAAGGCTAATTTGGCTAACTTCGCTAATTCAGCTAAACCAGCTTAGGTATAAATATTGCCACATCTCATACTGGGTTGATGGAGAAGAGAGAGAGGGTGATGGAAGGAGAGGACAGAAGAGAGAAGGCAGTGGCTGCCATGGAGGCCTGCTACCAGGGCTTTGACCCCGTGGCGTACCTGCAGTACAACTACACTCCACCAAGAGCGGACTTCGACCGGAGTGACAGCATCGTGCCGTGGAAGCTCAATTGCCTTCACAAAGCTTTCTCAGAGGGTGAGCAAATTTTAGACACCTTTCTCTTCTCTTTGTGCCTGTCAGACTCAGAAACAACAATAAATATATAAATAAGCACTGGCCAGTACCAGTATTCCAACATGGGTCATAACATTTTTGGGGTGGACAAAAGCCATTATGACAAAACTAGTTGGAATAAGCTTTTATGTCAGTAGTAGTTTACTAACTACACAGTAAACACTTAAGATCTTGTTATGCAAATTCCTAAGAATAAATTATCTAAACTAATTTAAATTAAGAACTAATAAAAATAAGTTACTAATACTTCAAGGTGTGTTCCACCACTATTTAAAACAAATTTTACACCACATTTAGCAGTAAAATTGTATTTTGATAAGAAACGAACAAACAGACAGATAAGTAATATCTGCATGGGGTTATTTTTTTGAAAGAATAACATAAACATGACTTAATATTAGCTTGTGTGAGTAGTAATTAATAAGTCATGAAATAATTATTATAATTATATATTAATAATTAACTTTATGTGATGAAATGTATTTAATGCTATTTAACGTCTAATCAGAATGCATCCTGAAATATTAGTAGCCTATTAATGAACTCCAGAAGAACTAATGCTATCTAGAACAGAAACCAAATGTTTCCAATTATACACAGATACGGTGAGAATTTAATTAATTGGTTCAAGCTTGTCCATTTACATAATAAGGTCTTAAAATGCTCATGGGACATAATAGACTTTTTAAACATTTTCACATAACAGATCTCTAATTGTATACTAATATAGAACTGACCATAATGACCTCCCAATGTGCATTACTCAAAATAAAATAGTACCACAAAGTCTTACTTTTATTCATTTTTGGCCTCAATTCAGATGGGATAAAAGGAGAGGTTCTGGTGGATGTGGGTTCCGGTCCGACTCTGTACCAGGTGATGAGCGGCTGTGAGCACTTCAGTCGGGTCATTCTGTCCGACTTCCTGGAGGTGAACCGAAAAGAGCTGCGCAGCTGGTTGCAGGACGGCAAGAGCAGCCTTGACTGGACGCCTTACCTGAAGTGTGTGTGCGAGCTAGAGGGGCGCAGGTGGGATGCTTTGTCTATTTCCTTTAATGTCTTTGGGTAGTCACATGTACTGTAGTTCCTAAATGCATGACTTTCAAAGGCTCTCATTGCTGGTCTCTGTACCTGCCCAGATTAAGAAAGAATGTTTATTTGTTTATTAAGCTACATAGTGACGTGCAGATGATTCCAGATGATCAGGTGGTGATCAGTATACTGGTGGTGCTGAATGTTGAGTGGTTGGAACTCCTTCATCGAGGCACCTTGTATCTTAAGCCCCTTGCAGCCTCTCACAGTAAAACATATGTAACCCGATCTGCCGTAATTAGTCGGAAGTCGGCGTTTTATTTATTGAGATACATAAAAAAAAAAACATCAAAAATATCAATTTTTCTTTTTTGGTCTTAAAAAAGTTTAATCATAGAAATAATTGCAAAAATGTATTGAAATGGCTATTTAATCGTTGTAGCTCTCAAATCTTACAGAAGAATGTCCAAAATAAGTGCTGTTTTTGCCTAACGTCTGTCACGATCTCAGCTGTCCAAGTATGGTGTTAAAACGTCAATCCCTGATGTTTTTAGACCTATCAAAATGCTTAAATCACAAACCTTTTCAGTTGCCAATAGGAAGCCCTGTCTTTACAGCCATGTGTCCGCTAACCCCTCGACAGATTTTTTCCAGAATATCTTTTTTCCAGAATATATCTCTTCACAAAGACCAGATTTAACATTTGTATTTTGGGTCAACATCATCGAAGTTGTTTAGAGTGAAGTGTGTGGTGTTGTGTGATTGTTGTTTGGCATAATGTCATTGTCAAAATAATGCAAAATAGCTAAAGCTTAAACTCAGTGGACGTCTCTAATCTGAGCTCTGCTGCTGGCCAGCAAGACTGAATCAAGTTGGTCAATGAGTTCTTTGGCTCTGGTGATGTGTCTTCAGTCTGATTTTATGTATTTTTCTAAGTATCTAAATGCCTGTAGTAAAATTGTGTTGTTGAATACTGGATGCATCTCTTTGAATGCTATGGATTGTTAAAGATATCAACAAAAAACTGACAAAAACTTTAAATGGTACTGCGATACCATAATTCAAACGACTGTAACTTGACAACCGTTTAAGATACAGCTTTGACCAAGATATCATTTTGAAGCTTATTTTCTCATCTTTTTAATGATCCCAAACCTCAATTTTGAATTTTGGGTCACTGTGACTCATTTTGCCAGATAAGGTCACATATATTACCATTACCTTAATTTAATCTACTCAATATGACAGAGAATATGAAAGATTTTGACAGACATAAATGAGGATTTTTGCACCAAGAAGGTGATTAAAAACAAAATGTAATAAAATGAGTGGTGCAATTTATCCAAAAAGTAGTAAGTAGCAAATTATCATCACCACAGTAATAAGTGTTGGGTTAATATTGTATATATTTCAACACATTTAGTTGAAATATATACATTATATTTCCCTATTCCATGGGTTAAAAATTCACCATTCTAAGGGATAAAGAGAGCTTGTTTTTTGGTACAGTGGTCCAGGACAAATACCTATTAAAGTATCTCATTCTATCTGTTTCAAGTCCTGCAGCCTGGACTGAAAAGGCAGAGAGGCTTCGCTCAGTTGTTACAGATGTGCTGCCCATCAACGTCCACCAGCCCAGTCCCCTGCCCACTGGATCGTTGCCCAGCTCAGGTGCCGACTGTCTGGTGTCATCCTTCTGTCTTGAGAGTGTGAGCCCGGATCTGTCTTCATTCACTCGAGCCCTGGGCCACCTGTCTGGCCTCCTGCGTGCGGGTGGGCACCTGCTGCTGATTGGAGCGCTGGGAGAGAGTTTTTATCTTGGGGCTCCGGGCTTGCGCATCCCTGTGGTGCCGCTAGACGAGGCCCAGGTGTGTTCCAGTCTGAGAGCCAATGGCTACCAGCTGCTGCAGCTCTGTGTCTACCACTTGCTGCCGGACATGAGGGTGGGGGTGGACGATGTCACCGGCGTGTTCTTTGCTAAAGCCAGGAAACCGTAGTCATGGTGATGGAATCTGAGTGAGGGGAGGATGCTGGCTTTTTTCTTGTGGCATTTTATACAAGGGTTAATTCTGGCATACAAGGGTTACAAGGGTTCATACAAGAGTTAAGTCTGATTGGTTGAAAAGCATTTGCAGCTGGCTTGTTATACTTTTCAGTGCAATGTAAAGTCAGTGCAAAACCTTTCTCTCTTTGATCATGTAGAATTCATCCATAATGTATAAACTGATATAAACTGAAAAAAAATAATTTCAGTTTATAGTTTATGATTACGTTGTGTGATTATATAGTGAGTTTAATATCAAAATCATTAACAGTGAGCTACATTATTATTATTATGTTGTATATGTTTGAATTGTAATAAAATGCCCACAAGATGCATCAACCCTTTTCTGAATAATGCTGCTGCTGATGATTAACAAAAAAAACAACAAACAGTAACAAAAACCTTTCATGCATGTTTCACTGTTCATATAGAAACGTTAAGTGATTTGAAGCAGATTTGAATTTCAATTGTCATATGCTTACCTGATATAATACAAGACTTTTTTTCTGGTTTTTACTTCTAGTCAGCAAACTACAAACTTGTCTTAAAACTTTGTTTGGCAAAGTAGATCCATGAATACCTTGCTGATGCATGTCTGAGATTAAATAATGCTTGGAAATATTTAAAAGAAACATACAAGACTAGTCCACACCACATTCCTTTATTGCTTTGACCGTAGTCCTTGAACACAAAATGTCCTCGGTCATCAAATATTACATATCCTGATAGATTAGTCCTGAAATTTGAACTTTAACTTGTAACTGGATGATATAGGGTGAAATATCTGGTCTGGTATCTAACATCTTTAAATAAACTGCAAGACAAGGAAGATGACTTGTTTGGGGGGTTGATTGGCAAAAAATTGTTGGCTATGGAGATGGACATCTACAAATTTTTGTTGGAGTGGAGGGTTGCATCTGGTATTGACCAGTTAGTACCCTCCATTGCACCCAGTCCTTTAAACCCATTTTCACAGTATCCATAAAAGTCCAAAATCCATACATCAAAATTTAATAATGACATAATATGATACATTCATTTCCAAATAGCCACTAGGATGCTTAAAGAAATGATTAAGTTGAGGGCTCCCAAGTGGTGCAACTGTCTAAGTGTTGGGAAATTGCAAGCTGATGTCACAGCCATCCGTGACAAGAAGTCCAAGAGAGGACAACTGGCTTGTTGACAAGTGTGTCTGAATTAGCATTCGGTGTTCTGCTCCAGTTAAGTCCAGTGAAGCTGTGTTAGTAGCAGTTGATTTGTTGGTGCCTCATGTAGCTTGAGAACATGGTAGGGCCAGCTGCCTCAGGCCAAAACCACAGACAAAAAGTCAATAAGTCTTCATATTGATAACAGAGATTTCATGAAGTCTCAAAAGTCAGAAGAATTACTAGGCAAATCCCAGCAGGACAACAATAACAATCAACAATATATTTTGTATCACTATGGCATGCTGTGTGAAACTAAATAAAAAGAATACAAAAAAAAATGAAAATTCCCCCATAAAGTTGTTTTTGGTGATAAATTGTGTCACATTAATTTCATTATCTTAGGCTCAGCAGTGGGTTTAAAAACAGGTTGATGAATATATGGACTAGTTGAATGAGTTCTTGTTGAATTATTGAATCTGTGTCTAAAATAGTTGTTGAATTAAGTCACTTTTTTAGGTAAAATTAGGTGTTTAACAACCTGTTAAAAAACACCAGAATGCAGTAAATGGCATCTAATTCATTAAAAATTTCCAAGGGGAGGACCCTCAGACCCCCGCCAGTGTGTCACCCCACTTTCTGAATGCCTCTGACGCCCCTGGTTTTGCATCCCTTATTCATTTATTTCACAATTATTAGGCAATTATTATTACAGGTAGAATTATTTTACACACTAATATAATTCTCATTAATGGTTTGCTAAAAGAAGTAAGTGAGAACAGAAGAAGGTCTTTTTGTTGTCTCTTCTCAGTGCTACCTTTTTGTTTTAGCACTGGACCATAAACCTGCTCTATTTTGGTATTATTTTTGTGCTTCTAAGCTACACAGAGCAGACTACAGCTGGAGTGTGGACACTTCTAACCACTTTGAAGATGTAAAGTTTATGTGATGCTGCATAGTATGTGTTAGTCATCATCTAGTCCTTCATCAGTGGTCAGTATCTAGTTACAGGACACTGTAACATTTAGGGGAAATGAGTGTAATAATAATCAGCATGTGAAAATAAATTGAAAATAGTTCAGTGAATAACAGTGGAGGTTTCCAGGAACTCCAGTTGCAGAACAGGTTTGGTAGCATTTTTAAATGACCATGTGACGTCTATTCAATCTGTTTGCACGAAGATTTGTTCTTTCAAAGGCCTCACCTTTCTTACTTTTTCAGGTTATGTGCTGAGTAAAATTCATTTGCACTTTGTAATACTGCAAATACTGGACTTCAACCAGGAGTAAGGATTTTCTCACCTCCACTGTCCTTACTTGATTTGATAAGCTATAAGTTTCTCTCGCTCAGTGTAGTTCTAGGCTGCTAACTGTGTCCTGTGCAATATACTTATGATGCAAAATTATTTATTCTGGAAGATTTACATCTCTTTCACATTTTACTGTTGCTCAATCATAAACATATGGCATAATATTATTAATTCCAGAAAGTTTACCACTTTACTATTACACTGTATCTTGTCATGCTCCCTGGTGGCCCTGACCAATGATTATATATATATATA